>BQNB010005506.1:0-74988 GCA_026074375.1 Tanacetum coccineum | reverse complement strand
AAATGATGTATTACTATGTGAACACTCATCATATTGTGTCATGCTTGATCGGCAATTTGATACGAAACATTTTAAGATTTTAAATGGAAACGTATTCACCCCCCTCTACGATTTCTTCACTTCCCTTATTTATATTCATCTCCAATCATACCTAAGGACTGCTATTTCTAACTATGGAATGTATTTGGTTAGATCCCTCTGGTTCTGGTTGGATCGTAGGACTTATACCTAACCTTAACTACCTTATGACTTCAACGACGTCGTGAGAATAATTGGTTGTGGGTATAGAGATCGAACCATAAAACTATTTTCTGACATTGTTATTTTCAAATACATCCCTATACATGTGCTTCGAGATTCGAAATTGTTTAGCACATAAAGAAAAGAGTTGCACTTAGAGTCTTAAAGATCACATTATTCTATATCATATTTTAATCACATTTTCTCCCCTTATTTTAAAAAATAAAACATTTAGTATTTGAAATACCAATTGATTAAATGTTATGACATGAAAAGTTCCATGGGGAGAAAAATTATACCACGATATTGCATGAATTCATTTTCCTGATAGCTCCCCTTCAATAGTACATGTGAGATACTAATATTTATTAAAACTTGACATTGGTATGAAAAATTGATATGACACCATAAAATATTGAAGAAGGAGTGAGATACCTTAGTGAACAATGATATTATTATTTGACATTATAATTTCCACATTTTAATGTCACGAAATGTGTTTGAATACATAAAATTGATATTTATGGGATGTACCCAACACATTAAAAGGCTTTATTTTTAAAAGCTCCCCCTCAAAATTTGATCCACATAAAATGACATTGATAATACCGCAATTTTGTAAATATAATTGAGGATGGAGTGTTGAACACACAATTTTTACAAATACTACTTTTTATAGAAAGATGCCACAAATTATATTGTAGACAATTTGACATTCAAAAGTCCTTTTTTTAGAAAATTGTTTTCAACGCTTTATAAAAACCATGATAGAAGACTTCTCTTCTATTTAAAGAGTAAACGCACTAAAACGTATCCCTTTTACATTCGGGTCCGAGTTATGCACTGAAATGTACGTAAGTCATAAAGAAAATTTAGAAATGACATGTTTTGAAAGCATTTGAAACTCCTGTTCGAACTTTATTTACACGCCTGTGTCGATATTAATCAACATTTCTAGGTACGTAAATGTTATCGATTCCAAGAGACATGTCGAGAAGAATATTTTTTGAAACATTTTCTGATTTTTTGATTTTGTATTTTCTTTTTGAAATTTTATATTTTTGTATTTTTTTTTTTTATAAAAAATATTTACATGTTGACCTCAGCATTGTTATGTGATGGTGAAATAGTAATTCCAACTCTTGTCGTGATGTATCTGTCTTGTCTGCTGGAGGAACAACTTTTGGAACCAGCTTTGAACTTGACAGTTCATTGCTGTGGTCGTGAATTCCGAGTTCTGAACTGTTATGATCAGAAGTCATTTGTCGTGGAGGAGCGAGGCCTGAACTGTTGTGAACAGACGTCATTACTCTTGTTCATTAGGTTAGAATTCCTTGAAGCCCTGGTTTATGAGATATCAGTCTTTTCAGCAACCAAACTCTGAGTTCTTCCTTTTTAGGATTGAAAGATGTACCTGCACTTAAGTTAGAAGTACCTGCACTGACATCAAGAGTTTGTGCGCTTTCATATTGGTTAGTGATATCTGCATTTGAACCATTTTGGGGTTCACTGTCAACCTTGGTTGTGCTGGAAGTGAATATCTTTCCAGTTGGAACCCACCTAAGACCAACTGTCTTGAAAATTTTACCCGTCGGTTTCCACCTAAGACCAGATCTAGGAGTCATTGTTTTTTCATGCACAACGGAAGTCTTTTGGATTGAAAACCTATGTCTTTTTGGGATCTGTCTTTCTGGTTTCTTTGCAAAACTTATTTGTTCTACGGGTTTGTTTCTGTTCGTTGTCTTATTGGATGGAACCTTAGCACGTGAGTTGACTTCATTCAGGAATTTTGTTACACAAGAATCATGATTGGCATTAAAGACACATTTCTGACATGTTGAGCAAACAAAATGTTTAGAGTCAGAAAAACTTCTAGAATTCCTAGAGTGTTCTGCTATGGGCACAGTCTTTGTCATTACAAAACTATTCTTGGATGCAGGCCAATTCCTATATGTTTGAGTATTGCTCCTAGGTTTTGGTTTGCTACCATTTGTTGTGCTTTGTGATATAGTAGAAGGAATCACACTAGGTTCTGAATTCCTATTGCTTTCTTGTGTCTCTTTCTTAGCTTCCTCTAGGTAGTGATTATGAACCATGTCATTTGAGTTATACCTAGATGAGCCAGGTGCAATCATGTGTTGAGGTTTTGCAATAGCAGATTCTCTTTCCTTAGGCAAATAATGTGTAGTGACTGGTTTTGACAAATCGTTATTGACATCAACTTGGGAGGCAAACCGTTGCTTTGAAAGACTAGGTCGTTCAGACTTAAACGCAGTCGGTTGTCTAACAACTGATTGGTTTCTACGTGGTTGTAAAGCCGGTTTCCCTAAGATGGACGATTTTTCAAACTTAGTATTCACACTATTTCATGTTAAATTTCCTTAACTCATTTTTTAATGCTGCAATTGCAAACCCTTTTTCCTGAAGTTGAGCTTTGAATTTATCATTATTTGCAATCAAAGAAGTTGTGTGTTCGATGTTCTTAGCTCTCGTTGTCTTGATAGAATCAAACATTTCTTTGTAATGCTTTTTCAAAGTCTCATTTTCCTCAAGTAACTTAGCCACTTTATGTTCCAATTCGATGTTTATTGTTTCAATTACATCTATGTCATGTTTAACCTTGGCTTCATTACTTTTATTTTCAAAAATTGACCATGTTAAATTGACCATGTTGCCCTTCTTTTAAAACTTGATTTTGATATTTGAGTTCAAGATTAACACAATGTGCTTCCATTCTTGAAAAATCTTTTTGAAATTAGGCAACGGTCTTTTTGAGACGAATATTTTCAGATTCAAGAGATTGGTTTAAGAGTTCAGTTGTCTGGTTATCAGTTAATGTAGCAAGCAAAGGACATGTGTCTTGACATTGTTCAGCATTCTGGTCAACCTTTCCTTCATTATTAACTTCGGGTTGCTCAGTATGCTATTATCCAGTAGCAAAGATATTGATTTCAACAGTTGTTTGTACCTCAGCCATTGGCTCTTCATCATATATGGGTCTAATATCTACATCATCAGCATGTGCATCATTCCCTGATCTGCTGCTTGTATCTTGCTCTTTTAATACTGTCCCACTGCTTTCTGTATCAACCAAACTAGCATCCAATGCTTTACTCGGATCAACCTTATCGTCTGTTGTCTGCATTTGTCTTTTATTCACCCAGCTGTTATACTCTTCTTTATGCTTTGCTCTTTCATCAATTGACTTCTTAACAGATTCCATGTGTTGGATCAGTGTGTCACGGAATTCTGGAATCGCAAGTTGAGTGTATTGGAGAAAGTAGTTGCGTGTCATTACAACAAATTCATCATCCAAATACATCCGTGACTTGATGAACATCTGAAACTGTGTCTCGAGTACTTTAAAAGAAGCCATGGATCCAATCTCTTGAAATTCTTCTTTGTCAAGTTGCTTTTCTAATTGATCCATGTTTAGGAACATTGTGCCTATAAAAGTTTCAACATCTTGACCAAAGAGTGTTGCAAATGCACGTTTGAATCCAGACTCGATTCGAGTTCCTTTTAAGTTGTCGTGTGAAAGATGCTTGAGGTGTGAATGAAGTTTTCGAAAAGATACCATGCAACTCTTTTTTGCTTTGTCTTGAATTTGTTGCATTTGTTGTTCTTCCAAATTAGAACACGAAGATAAAGTATCTTTCGTTTCCATTTTACCGTGAATTGAAGTGAGAATGATTTGAAGGATCTTAAGTAGGTAAAGTGATTGATGTTGTGGATTGGAATCAATTAACGTTCACGGGATTTTTCAAATCTTTGATTAAAACCGAGAAAAGAATCGTATCTTTCGCGGGATTTTACAAAATCAAGAAGAAACCGTGAAACAATAATTAATTGTTGTTGAAACCATTGTTGTCGTTGAAGAAGTTGAGCTTTTGTTAACGATTGATGAGCTTGAAGGACTAACGGTTAAACAATTTTTAAACTAAATGATTAAAAAAAATTAGAAAAATAAATAAAAAAACTAAAAGTAAAAATATTGTAACAAAGGAAGGTTAACTTAGAAAATGTTTTAAAATATAAATGCTAATTGAAAAAAAAATATATAGAAAATTAAAGGTTAAAAATGAAAGAACTTCTTAAAATAAGGACTATTAGTAAACTTGTTAAAATTTAAATGTAAAAAATGAAAAATGTTATGAAGTTGAGGGGCCAAAGTTGGAGAATTAGAATTATAATACATAAAAAATGTTTCCCTCGTACGTCTTCTTCATTTTGAAAATGAAAATATAACGTGTTTCTTTTTTTCTTGCTCGGGACTTGTACGGTTATCGTTGTGTGAGGAAGTGAAATACAAAGTTTGATCGAAACGACGACACGATCACAAAGGTGTAAAAAAAAGCTTAACCTCACCGCCATAGATTACCGACACTCGAAACCGTAAACCGAAAACACTTAAACGAGTACTCGTTCGGTCCTATAGAAAAACCACTCGTTCGATCCTTGCAATCTTACTTGTTCGATCCTCGTTAGTTCGATGGTTTCACTAGTTCGATGGTACTCGTTCGATGTCACTCGTTCGATGTCACACGTTCGATGTCACTAGTTCGATGGTCTAAGTTTTCCCTCGTTCGAGTGATCAAGTTTTCCCTCGTTCGATTGTTACTCGTTCGATGGTCTACTAGTTCGATGGTCTAAGTTTTCCCTCGTTCGAGTGATCAAGTTTTCCCTCGTTCGATTGTTACTCGTTCGATGGTCTACTAGTTCGATGTCACTAGATCGATGTATCACAAGGTTGAGCTCGATCTTGTATGTTTTCACCGAAAAAGAAAGAAAGAAGAAAAACAACAGTCGTGAAAAAAAAAACACAAAGATGTTGTTTGATTTGAGGAGACACAAACCTTCCTTAATTCCAACAACAATCTTATATTAACAAAAAAAACTTTTAATAAAAACGTTTGTGAGAAAAAATTTATATTTCAAAAGGAAATAAGTAGAAAAGATAAAAAATAAGCCGAATCAATAAGCTCAATAAGCAACGAAACCACAAAACACTATACCCACCCATCGGACCGACGTTAAACTTGTTTCATACAAACGACGCTCACATAATGTTAACTAAACTTTTCCCTTTACCTATTTATTATCTACTTTACTTATAATTGATTATAAGAATAAGAAATAAGTCATGAGAATAATATGCGCAATGAAAAGAGAGAGAGATTTTAGAGAAGAAGTATATAGAGAGAGAAAGGTAGAGACGATAATAGAGTTGGTGGAAATGAATTCTATAGCAAAAAAAAATGAGAACATTGATACATCAAAATGAGAAATATAAACTATCTCCACAACCTCCTCCATACTTGGAGCAAGGGAGGGTTCGGTATTCTCATAACTTTACGCTACCAAGTGCTTTCATGCCTTCGGTATTCTCTTACGCGCGACTGGGCCTAGGGCAATATACTTGGGCTTATTCGACACCGCATACAACCACAGTGGACATCAGGTCTAGATTAAATTTAAGGCTAGCCTTTACCCGTTTGAGCTATTACAACGTTTTTATTTTAGTGACTCGAGACCCTAATATAATTATGAAACGAAATTCCCCATTGTGTCGTACTCATTATTTTGAGGCCTAACACTAACTATCATGCCTTGATACTTGGTTTAATATCTAACGACTCACAATTTTCGTCTTTTGTGAGTTTGTATCCGAGGACATAGGGGTTTTATTGTTTAGAATCATTCTAGGCCAAATTTCTTTAAGCAGTTTTTTAATTTATTTGATTGATTTAAACAAAATTCATCTTTCACAATTGTTTATATCTTGTAATAATAGGAAGAAGTTTAAGTTCACCCAATCATGCTCATTTCAAACATCGTCATGCTTGATTTTGGCAGATTCTTCCACTTGTCTTGCTATATATGTTCGAGAAATTTACAGAATATAATGTCGTTGACTTATTATTTTAAAACGATGATGAGATTTGACTCTTTACTTCGTAGTGAAAAGATGCTGTTATATACATTCCTATTTTGTACTCATGTTTAATAAGAATGGATTTTAATCTATCATACCAAGCTTTGGGTGCTTGTTTAAGACCATATAAACCTTTCTTGAGTTTATAAACATGATCCAGTTTTTCAAAATCAATGAATCTCGGAGGTTGTGCCACATATACTCTTACCTCATTGATTAAAAAGTTTCAGGAAAATTATAGTAAAACAGTGTGTTATGCCCACTTTTACGTCCATTTGAAATTAGCTTAAAATCTAGTTGCCTCAAGCATCAGCTAATAACTATTATAATAGACTTAATATAGAGACTGAGGGCTTAAGTTTAATGAATAATCGATGCCCTCTTGGTTGGGTTATAACCTTGGCTGCGGACTAACTAGCCTTTATTTCGAGATACAACACAGTTCTCGTTATTAATTTATTTCTAAATACCCTCTGAGTTCCCTATGATTGTCACTATTCTTAGGTTGTGGTTATAACTCCCAAACATCTTTTGCAAAGAATTGATTTAATTCTTCTTGCATAGCGATTATCCAACTTTAAAGCTTCATTCACATTCTTAGGTTCTATAGTTGATATAAAATAAAAGAAGTTACTTTGATTTTGGGCTTGTAACCTAAGAGTTCTTTGATTAAGGTTTTCTATGACATTTTCTAATGGATGGTTCCTAGATTCCTTAATATTGACAACTGCGTCAATTTCTAAAGTTTCATCCTCAATGTCATTTTTTAGATTTTTCTTTTTTCTCGGTAACCTTAATTGCTTTTCTTCATATAAGTCTTACATTCCACCAAGGGTGATGTCTGTTCTAGAAGGTGGAGAGTTTCTTTGAATGTCACGTTGATGATTTCTTCGATTTTCCATGGTGTGTTTGTTAAGGTATGATGTTGGCGTTTACTATTTTAGGAGTACCTAAAGTAACTCTTCTTATGACTTTGGGTCAATCGTAGACAAGGTACAGTTTTCGGTTTGTTATAGATTTAAGCACTTGCTTCCTCAAACTCCCGCTAAAGTAATCAAGAGATAGGTTTTCTACCTCTCAAGAGTTCTAAGGCTGTTCTCTACCTAAGTTGGCTCTAATTAGGAATTTCGATTGAGGATGTATGTTGATGTATTGCGGCGTTACACCACAAATCTTTTGTAGTATTGATAGTTCATTCAACTTGGTTATAATCATTTTTGTAGTGTCTTATTTTACTTTATTCCACGCCATTTTATTGTGAGTGTGTGGTGGCGAGAAGTTATGTGTAATACAGTTGGCATTACAACTCTCCAAATTGCACTTCATTATCAAATTCTGTATCGTGGTCTGTCCTAATTGACACTATCAGACATCCTAATTGGTTTTGTATTTTCCTACTAAATATTTGAATTGATCAAAGGTTCATTTTTTAGTCTTTAAGGAATCTTTGTCCATGTAACCTAGAAGTAGTCGATATCTACTATTTCTATGGTGTAGAGATTTCATCTCTGTAGCTCTGTAGACGGATGGACTCTGAAGAGATCATATGAAGAAGTTACTCTTAAGCCATCTAGTCGTTGAGACTTCTTTCTTAGCTTTGTGAACTTGCGATGAGATTGTTTTCAATTTTAAGCATCACAAAAAGTGTTGATCAAACTTAAGCTTAGGTAAGTTTATTAAACTAGTTCCTTAGAAATAACGATTGAATGAGACGGTATCTAGCGGGACCTAATCTATATGCATAAAGTAGGATTTTTCATCAATCGGGTGCTATAGACAATAATTTTGTCTTTTGGCTTATTTCCTAATTTCATCACATATAAGATTTTCTTCACATATTACCTCTACCTATACTCTTATGTACTTAGTGATTTCTATCGTGTTCAGAGAATGTAGAAAGTTACTCATACATTTTATTATACATATTTGACACTACACTAAGCAAGTTAAATCTTAAGTTATTCTACAAAATGTTTACATCTTTCTATATTGAAAGAGTCATTAGAAATCGTACCTTTGCCAATGATGTTACCCAGAAGATTAATACCAAAAATAACGTTACCTTCATTATGTGCCTTATAGATTGAGAAGAGCTTTTGGTTAATCGTCATGTGTTTAGAGCATCCACTATCTTTTATCCACTCATCGGGTTCCAAGTCGACTCCAAGGCATATCTCATTTGATGCTTAAGCTACGAGATACGTTTCCTCTTTAGCCTTTTCATCATCTTCCTCACCGTTATCGCTCTAAGAACCTTCGATAAATGCTTTTTGGTTCTTGTCTTTTGGTGGTTTTGGACATTCTCCAATAAGATGATTTGGGTATCTACATCTAAAGCACTTCCTTTCACTTTTGTTGTTCTTGTCGTCTCGACTTCTTTGAAAGGTCTTTTTGTACGTTTCCTAGGTTGTCTCACAAAACCTACCTCGTCTCTTGAAGAACTTTGTGATGTCTACATCCGCACATAGCAGTAATCCTTAGTCTTCATCTTCTGGAAGTCGAGCATTCTTCATCACTAGATTCCTTTTAGCCTTTAAAGCAAGAGATATCCTTTCTCCTTTAGCTTTAACTATTTTGGAATCTTTCTTGATGATCTTCTCATAGACTTTGAGGTTCCTGATGAGTTCATCAAGTGATAGTGATGTTAAGTATGTTCGACTCTTCTATCGCAGTTTCAATTTTGCCTACTCCATTTAGGATGTTGTAGAGCCCTAAGATACTTTCTAACAAAAAGTTCTTGCTTAGTCAGTAACCTTAATCAAGAGTCTTTTTAGTCTTTAGTAATAATAGTATTAAATTGAGCAAAAGCACTATCTATAGATTCGTCTTCAGAAATGACAAATTATTCATATTGTTGTACCAAAAGGTCAATCTTGTTATCTTTGACTTGGCTATTACCTTGATGGGTAATTAACAAAGTTTTCCAAATTTTTTTTGCCGTATTTCACATGAAAATTTCTTTCTTATTCTTTTCTAGGCAGAGCAGTTGTAAATAACATTTTTTGCTTCGTTATTTTTCGAATCTTTTCTTTAAGATCACCACTTGTTTTCAAAAGGGATGAGGAAGAACCTTATCTAATTGAGGTTTCTGGGATTTTGTTCAATGGTCGTTAAAAAATTGTTGGATCAAAAGGCTTCATGATGATCTTGGAGTTAATATTGCTAAGGTTAGAGTTACTACTGCTAGTATATATTACTACTGCTAATGGAAGTTAAGACTGCTCAGAGACTTAGAAGAAATACTACTATGTAATTAATACTGCTAGTATAAAAGTTACCACTGTTAGTGTAAAGTTGTACTGATAGTGGCTATGATTAGATACTACTTGAGTCCTAAAGTTACAAAGGTTTCGCTTTATCAGTTAGTAATGCTAGTGATACATTAGTACTGTGATGAAGATATAAAGTAAATTTTCTAAGTAGTTACTACTGCCTTGTACACAGGTTATGTGCCCTGAATGGAAAGTAAAAGTTATTGCTGCTGCTTACAACTGTTGAAAGATTACAACTGCTAGAAGAGTTTCTACTGTCAGAAGGATAAAGATGAAGATTGCTTATCAAGATTACTTATAGGATAAGTATGAGATATTTTTGTAAAAGATATGTATAATTTATTTGTTAGAAGATCATGATAACTTAGGAAAATATTGTAAGCCTATTAGGACTCCTTGGTGTATAAAAAGAGGCCCTAGGGTATATACGAGTTGAATGTACCAAATTCACTTACATTCTTACATTCTTGATATTTAGCTTCAAGGTTGTAAACACATTCAGTATCTACACAGAGTACTCGTATAATTGATAATATTAATATTGGAGATTTTCAGTAATATCATTGTTCATATATTGTTCATAGAGTTTACCGTTTCATTAATATTCTTCTAAAGTATTAAAGAGTGGATTCCGCATACTCTTTAGTATTCACAAAGTTTCTACCATTAGTTGTTTTGAGATTATTCAAAGTAACACTTAACCGTTTTACAGCTAAGGAATCGATCTTAAGTTGGGTATCAACAAGTGGTATCAGAGCTTTGTGTTCCGAAAACTTTGATCTGAAGAAATAACAAGGAAGAACTCTTTACTATCAAGGACGAGATAGATCTAGGAAACTGCAACAAACCACTACTACTGCAAAGACCGATTCTTCAAATATGGTGGAATCATGATATGTGCGAGGCTAGGAATTAAGACAATACTCAAGTACAAGACTATGCTCTATAGGATGTCATAGAGAATGGAAACTCATTCAAACCAGCAGCTCAAACAACAACAAATGTTGATGGTACCTCAACTACACTAATACCAGGTCCTTTAACTACTGAAGAAAAGGTTCAAAAGAAGAATGATGTGAAGGCAAGAAGTATGTTACTGATGGCACTTCTTAATGAACATTTGATGACATTTAATCAGTACAAAGATGCTAAGCCTTTGTTTGCTGCTATACAAACAAGATTTGGTGGTAATGAAGCCACAAAGAAGACTCGGAAGACTTTTCTGAAGCAAATGTATGAGAAATTTAGTGCTCCAAGCACAGAGTCTCTTGACTCTATTTTTAACAGGCTTCAGAAGATTGTAAGTCAGCTGGCTATCTTGGGTGAAAATATTTCACAAGAAGATCTCAATTTGAAATTTTTGAGAAGTCTGCCTTCTGAGTGGAATACTCATGTTGTGGTCTGGAGGAATAAACCTGATCTAGACACAATGAGCTTTGATGATCTCTACAACAATTTCAAGATTGTTGAACAAGATATTAAAGGAACTACATGCTCAAGCTCAAGCTCAAGTTCTAAGAATATGGCTTTTGTGTCATCCCCTAGCAGTACTAATGAAGTTAATACTGCTTATGGAGTTAGTACTGCTAACACTCAAGTTAGCCCTGCTAGCACTCAAGTTAGCACTACTAGTACTCAAGTAAGTACTGCTAACTTAAGTGATGACACTGTTTATGCATTTTTGGCCAGTCAACCAAACGGGTCTCAACTTGTATATGAGGAACTTGAACAAATCTATAAAGATGACATAGAAGAGATGGATTTGAAGTGGCAGTTAGCATTGCTGAGCATGAGGACAAGAAGTTTTTCCATAAAACTAGTAGAAAGATCACTATCAATGGGAGTGACACAGCTGGATATGACAAGTCCAAGGTGGAGTGTTTCAACTGCCACAAGATGGGATACTTTGCAAGGGAATGCATAGGACATAGGAACCAAGATAGCGGAAACAGGAATCAAGAGAGCTCTAGAAGTACTGTAAATGTGGAAGAAACTTCTTCCAAAGCCATGGTGGCTATTGATGGAGCTAGTTTTGACTGGAGCTATATGGCAGATGAAGAAGTCCCTACAAACATGGCTCTTATAGCTTTTTTAGGCTCTGAGGTATATAATGACAAAACTTGTTCAAAAGCCTGTCTAAAAAGATTTGAAACTCTTAAAACTCAACTTGATGATTTAAGAATAGAGTTTAACAAATCTGAGTTCAATTTAGCTACTTATAAAAAAGGGTTAGCATCTGTAGAAGAGCAACTTGTCTTTTACAAAAAGAATGAAGTTTTTTTTTGTGAGCAACTTGTGGTTCTTAAAAGAGATATCTCATATAAAGACTCAGAAATTAGCATGCTTAAAAGTGAGTTAGAAAAGCTTAGGCAAGAAAAAGAAAGCAATCAACTTAAAATTGAAAATTTTGATAATGCTTCTAAAAGTCTATACAAATTAATAGGGAGTCAGATAACTGATAAAAGTAGAAAGGGGTAGGGTTTGTAAGCTATAATGTTGTTCTACCTCCCCCTACAAGGTTATTTTCACCCCCAAATCTTGATTTGTCCTACTCTGGTCTAGAGGAGTTCCAACAGCCTGAGTTTGAAGGCTATAGACCTAAGACTAGTAAGAATGTTAGTGAAGATACTTCTAATGAGGTTAGAGAATCTCTTGATGCCCCAATGGTTGAGAAGTTGCTATCAGATGATAAGTTAGAGAAGAAAATTGTTTTTCCTACTGTTGTCAAGATAGAATTTTTTAGACCTAAACAACAAGAAAAACCAGTTAAGTATGCTGAAATGTATAGGTCACAAAGTCCTAAGGGAAATTAAAGAAACTGGAATAATCAGAAGTCCCAACAGCTAGGAAGAAACTTTGTGATGTACAATAAAGCTTGTTTTGTCTGTGGCAGTTTTGACCATGTGCAGGCTGACTGCAATTACCATCAAAGGAAAAGGGTGGTATCTGGGAATAATTATACAAGGGTGAATTATAATTATTCTGCTAAAAAGGCTCACCCCTAGTGCTCACATGAACATGGTTCCAAGAGCAGTTTTAATGAAAACTGCCTAAAGATTCACTTAATACTGATAGGCCTGTTAATACTACTCATCCTAAAACTACAGTTTATAATCCTAGACCAATGTCACATTTTTCTAAATTAGCACAATCAACTGTAAAGAGGCCCTATCAAATAAGAACAACATTAACTAACAAAAATTTTAGTCAAAAAGTTAATACTGCTAAGGGAAAATTTATACTAGCTAGCCAACTCAATAGTAGTTAATGTTGTTAGGACAAGTCAGGATATGCTGTTAAGGCCTCAACATGTTGGGTTTAGAGACCTACCAAACTTAATAGTGCATCAATTACTTTGAAGAGACATAATTATGTTGATGCACGAGGCAGATCCAAGTCAGTGATGGCTTGGGTCCCCAAAGGAAACTAATTTCCTTATTTTTATGTGCAGGGTCATCCACAAAAAGAAGATCAAGGCTATGTTGACAGTGGATGCTCAAGGCACATGACAGGGAACATGTCCTACTCTCTTAGACTTCAAGGAATTTGATGGAGGATATGTTACCTTTAGGGGAGGAGCCAAAGGAGGGAAAATTACTGGTAAATGAACTCTTAAAACTGGTAAGCTTGATTTTAAGGATGTGTACTTTGTCAAGGAGTTATAGTTTAACCTTTTTAGTGTTTCACATATGTGTGACAAAAAGAATTTTTTGGGGGTTGTTTTGTGTTCCTTTTTACTGACACAGAATGTTTTGTATTCTGTCTTCTGACTTTTAAGTTATCTATGAAGTCAGGTTTTACTTAAAGTTCCTAGAAAGAACAATATGTACAGTGTTGATATGAAGAATATTGTCCTAAATAGAGTTTAACAGTCTTGTTGCAAAGCACACTTGATGAATTAATGCTATGGCATATAGCTAGGTCCCATGTAAATTTTTAAAACAATTAATAAACTTGTTAAGGGAAAAATTGTGATAGGTTACCTTCAAAACATTTGAAATGACCAAACTTGTGTGCTTGTCTAAGGAAAAGCAACGCAAAGCCTCTTGTAAGTCCCATGATTCCAGACTCTATTACTCAGCTTTATTATGTGTGCATATGGACTTGTTTGGTCCAACTTTTGTGAGAAGCTTAATGAATAAGAAATATTGTCTAGTTGTCACTAATGATTATAGCAGATTTACTTTGTTGTCTTTTTTAGCATTTAAAGAATACTAGTGGGCATTACTTAATATCTTATAACTGAATAGAAAATCTAGTTGATAAGAAAGTCGATTTGACAATGGAACAATTTCAAAAATTAGAGTTATGAAGTGAATTTGAAAAAATAAAGGCATTAAAGGAAATTTAGTGTAGCTAGAACTCCTCAGCAAAATAGTGTTGCTGAGAGGAGAAATAGGACACTAATTGAGGCTGCTAGAACCATGTTAGCTGACTCTAAGTTACCTACTACATTTTGGGCTGAAGCAGTTAATACTGCTTGCTATGTGTAGAATAGGGTATTAGTAGTTAAGCCATACAAGACCCCTTATAAGATTTTTTCAAAGAGTAAAAACCAGCTCTAACTTCATGAGAACCATTGGGTGTCCCAGTTACCATTCTTAATACCTTAGATTGTTAAGGCAAGTTTGATGAAAGTCTGATGGAAGGATTCTTTGTAGATACTCAATTAATAGTAAGGATTTAGGGTATAACAACATTAAAACAAGAAAGTAAAGAAAACTTTCATATTAGGATTCTTGGGAGGATAAGCCTATTATTGTAGGTGATGGACCAAAGTGGCTGTTTGATATTGATGTTCTAACAAAATCAATGAATTATGTGCCAGTTGTTGCAGGTACAAACTCTAATGATCTTGTAGGTACAGAAGAAAGTATTGGTGTAGGTCATTCTAGCAAGGAGACAAGATCTAGCCAAGACTACATTTTGATGCCACTATGGAAAGACGGCTCACTATTTGATTCTTCTTCAAAGAATGATAGTAATGATGAACCATAACCTTCTAGTGATGCTGGAAAGAAGGATGATGAAGGTGTAAATAAAGAAAGTAGAATTGATGATCAAGAGAGACTTGAAAATAGTACTCAAGATGTTAATACTGCTGGGCCAAGTATTAATACTGCCAGTACAAATGATAATACTGGTAGTCTAAATATTAATACTGTTAGTCCAACAGTTACTACTGCTCCACTTGAAGCCATACATGTTGATTTCTTTGGTGATGAAACAGAAATAGATATGAGCAACATTACTACCATATATCTCGTTCCTTCTAATCCAAATACAAGAATCCATAAAGATCATTCACTTGATCATGTGATTGGCGATGTGCAGTCTGGTGTACAAACAAGGAGAATGACAAAGACTACAAATGAACAAGGGTTTATTAGTGCTGTTTATGAAGGGAAAACTCATGAAGACCTTTATACTTGTCTGTTTGCTTGTTTCATATCCCAGGAAGAGCCCAAAAAGGTTATCCAAGCATTAAAAGATCCAAGCTAGATAGAAGCTATGCAAGAGGAGCTTCTGCAGTTCAAGTTACAACAGGTTTGGACCTTGGTAGATTTACCACATGGAAAAAGAGCCATTGGTACTAAATGGGTGTACAAGAACAAGAACGATGAAAGAGGTATTATGATTAGAAACAAGGAAAGGCTGGTTGCACAGGGTTACACTCAAGAAGAGAGAATATATTATGATGAGGTTTTACTCCAGTTGCTAGGATTGAAGCAATTAGGCTGTTCTTAGCCTATGCCTCATTCAAAGACTTTGTAGTATACCAGATAGATGTGAAGAGTGCATTTTTGTTTGGTAAGATTGAAGAGGAAGTTTATGTTTGTCAACCTCCAGGGTTTGAAGATCCAGAGTTCCCTGACAAAGATTATAATGTAGAAAAGGCATTATATGGTCTACATCAAGCTCCTAGAGCTTGGTATGAGACTTTATCTACCTATTTATTAGACAATGGATTTTAGAGAGGTCAGATAGATAAGACTTTGTTTATAAAAGAGTCAAAAGTGATATTAATAGTGTGACAAGTATATGTTGATGATATTCTACTAGTTCAAGTATATGTTGATGATATCATTTTTTGATCTACTAAAAAGGAGTTATGCACTGATTTTGAGAAATTAATGCACAAGAAGTTCCAGGTAAGTTCTATGGGTGAGCTTACTTTCTTTTTAGGACTACAAGTGACACAGAAAGATGATGGGCTTTTCATCAGTCAAGATAAGTATGTAGATGAAATATTGAAGAAGTTTGGGTTTTCAACTGTGAAGACAACAAGTACACCTATGGAGACTTCAAAGCCTTTGATGAAGGATGAAAATGCTGAAGATGTTGATGTTCACTTATATAGATCAATAAATGGCTCATTGATGTATTTAACATCTTCAAGGCCTGATATAATGTTTGTTGTATGTGCTTTGCAAGATCCCAGTCACACCTAAAGTTTTACAACTTCATGCTGGAAAAGAAACTTAGATACTTAAAAGGGTCAACCTAAATTGGGCCTTTGGTATTCCAAGGACTCGCCTATGATTTTGAAGCTTATCCTGACAGTGACAAAGCGGTGCAAGTTTAGATAGGAAATCCACAACAGGAGGTTGTCAATTTCTTGGAAGCAGATTGATTTCATGGCAATGCAAGAAGCAAACTATAGTTGCCAACTCTACTACTGAAGCAGAATATGTGGCTGCTGCTAGTTGTTGTGGACAAGTACTCTGGATTCAAAATCAATGATGGATTATAGATATAATTTCATGAATACCAAGATTTTCATTGACAATGAATGCACCATCTGCATAGTTAAGAATACAGTGTTTCACTCAAAGACTAAGAACATTGAGATTAGACATCATTTTATCAGAGATTCCAATAAAAAGAAGCTTATTCAGATGATCAAGATTCACACAGATCAAAATGTTACAGATTTGCTCACAAAAGCATTTGAAGTTGAAGATTTCAATATCAAATTGCAAGTATAAGAATGATTACCCTCTAAGTATCGATTGAGGGGAGGTTAATTGTGTTAATATGCAGCGGATTATGCACAAATGATGCTTGAAATAGAGTGGAACAACAGCTAATGATGAAATTTAAGTTAGTGCTGTTGGTCTAACTTACTACTGGTAAGTATAATTAGTGCTGATGTTATAATTAATATTGTGAGCATTGAGAGGAAGCAAAAACAGATAGAGAGAAAAAGTAAGCTTAAAAGAATTGAGAGAAAATAAAAACAGACAGAGAGAATTGTAAGCAAAAAAGAAATGAGAGATGTAGTGAGTTCAAAAACAGAAAGAGAGATGTGTGACACAAAAACAGACAGAGAGAATTGAAAGCAAAAAGAAAAGAGAGATATGAAACAAAAACAGACAGAGTGATTCAGTGAGAAAAAGAATTAAGAGATAAAGTGAGAATAAAAACAGAAAGAAAGCTTGTCATAATTGTTGATGGGAATGCTTTTTGGAACAAAAATAAGTTTAAACTGGTAACTCAAAAGTTAAAACTGCTGGGCATTACTTAGTACTGTTAGGCTAAACTTAGTACTGCTAGGCTACTGTTAGTACTGTTTGAGAATAACATATTTTTGGCAATTAAATATAGCCGTTTGAGATAATTCTGCCAATTACTTCGCTTATAGGTTTCCTTATTCTGGATAATTCATAATCTTTCTTTAAATCACAAGATAAATCCAGTCGGTCCAATCAAAACCTCAAGTGCTATCTATATAATCTCAATTGACTTTGCCAAACACACATACTCTCATACACAATCATAACCCAGAACTCTAATCGAACTTTTCTCATCAAAATGGCACTTTTGGAATTCTGTGACACATACAACATGGTCGCCTACTTAAAGAAACCAGAGGGAAGTGAAGGATTTCACAAAAGAGTGGATTTTCTCAATGCAAATCACATAAGGTATGCTCTTACAGAAAATCCCACTATATATGTTTCTCTCATCAATAGTTTTGGGAAACTGCTACTGCCAGAACACTTGATAATGGAGAAATAGAATTAACTGCTACAATAGATGGCAAAGTTAAGATGTTTACGGAGTAATTCGTGTAGAAGTCATCCTCCCAATTAGCATATTTTAGATGGTATATTAGTTTCTTTGCCAACTACTGAAATCTTTGAACAACTTTCCTTAATGGGGTATGTATCAACTTTAGACAAATTGACCTTTCAAAAAGGACACTTTTCCTCTCAATGGAGATTTCTCATTCATACCATTCTACATTGTCTAAGTCTTAAGAAAACCTCTTGGGAGCAATTCAGTAGCAATATAGTAACTACTATTATTTTCTTGGCCACTAATATGAAATTTATTTTTTCTAAACTGATTTTTAATGGTATGGTGAAAAACTTGGATAGTAAACACAAATTCTTAATGTATCCAAGATTTATGCAGTGTTATTGAACAAGCACAGAACTACTTCAACCTCCATAAGGACTTTATATTGCTCTACCACACTCAAAAACTTGTTTACAATATGAGAGGCTTCTAAGGGTTATACTGGGGTAAACATTCTATTATTTCCTGCAATGATTGATTAGGGCCCAGTTGTTTAGGGTGAAGGATTGATTTGCAGTTTTAACACACGTAAAAATATATATAAAATATAATATCTTAAAAGAGTAATTAAGAAAATTACCAAGTTTCCCTTGATAAAATTCACTCTCAAAAATATATATAATATAATATAAAATACGTATATTTAACCGGGCAAGTATGATCACCCGGGTCGTTATCCCCAATGACTAGTGCAATTGAAACCACGTTTTAGATCGGATCCTGATTTGAATGAAGCAAAGATATTTTATTTTGGTTTCTAGAAATGTAAAAGTCCCTAATTTTTCACTTTTTATTTAACTCTTAATTAAACTAATTAAAAATTAAACCTAATTACTAATTAAAACTATTAAACTTAATTAAAACTTAACTAAGGACTAATGGTGCAAATTCCTAACAAACTAACGGAGGGACTAATCTGAAAAGCAATTAAAATCGAAAATTACATTTCTACCTAAGGAATCTATCCCGACACAACCAAAGACCCGAGATTAAAGGTGAAATTGAAAAGGCTTAAAAATTAAAAACTTAAAGAAGCAAAGTTGTAAAGGAAGCTAGTGGGAACAAAATTTAATAAAACTTCAAGGACTGAAATCTCAAAAAGCTCAATAAGAGCTTATTCAAACTGATTACAAAAAGTGAGGTTTTGGAGCTTATTTTCACTTAACAGCCATAAAATACTCAGGAAATAAAAGCAAGGAAACACATACTAACAATAAGCTAGAGAACTAAATAAGCTAAACTAGACTTTGAAACTTTAAGGACTTATCAAACTACTTATTATCCAACAAATTAAGCTATAAAATCTAGACTTAAAAGCTGAATTATCAAATTTAAATCCTAAAGATTCTAAGTACTGTTTTTGGATTTTTCAGGTTTTTTAAGACTTTTGACAGCAAAATAAGCTAAGACAATAAGCTAGAAAACAAAATTGAAGACTTAAACTAAATTAAGATATATGAAAACTTAAATCCTACTGAATTTGATAAGCTAAATCTTAAAATTACTGTTCTAAATTAAGCTGAGAACACAGCAGTACTAACTGAGGTTAGTACTGCTAGTGTGAAAATTCAGCAGTGACATTGAAGTACTGCTGATGCAATTTTGACTTTTGAAAACGTAATAAGTAATGAAATAAGCTAGAAAACTAAAATTAAATGTATAATAAGCTAAAGCTAAACTTAATCCTACTGAAATGTAAGCTAACAGTACTAACTTGTGAAGGCAGTACTAACTTTTTAGTTAGTACTGGTAGTGTAAAGAGTCAGCAGTACTAACTTAGGTTAGTACTGCTAGTGCAATTTTGAGACTGCACTAAACCAAACACCCCTTTACAATTTTGACAGATTTGATAAAAGCTTTTTAAGAGAAATCTAATGAACAAAAACTAAATACCAGATAAAAACTAGCTTAAAACAAACTTAATAATCATGATTAAACAACTGAATAAGCCTTAATCTAAGATCTAAACTATTTAAACTAATATTTTTGGATTTTATGAGTTTTTATGACAGAATTGGTTAACAGTATTAATATTATTAATACTGCTTGCACCTGAAGCAGTTAGAAATGCCAAGTTCTTATCATCATTGTTAGTACCAGCATATCTCTTAACCTTTTGTTCAACAATTTTAAAATTGTTGTACAAATCATCCAAACCCATAGTATCAAATTCGGGTTTGTTCATCCAGACTACCACATGTGTATCCCATTCAGAAGGTAAACTCCTCAAAAATTTAACATTTAGATCTTCTGGAGGAGTAACTACACCCAGAATTGCCAACCTACTAACAAGCTTTTGAAGCCTGTTAAAGATAGAATCAAGAGATTCTGAGCTTGAAGCATTGAAATTTTCATACTGTTGCTTCAGTAAGGCCTTCTGTGTCTTCTTTGTTGCTTCATTTCCTCCAAATCGAGCTTTAATGGCAGCAAACATTGATTGAGCATCAACATACTGGTTAAAGGTAAGTTGATGTTCATTTGGCAGTGCCATGAGCAGTAGACTTCGAGCCTTTACATCATTCTTTTTGCAAATCTTTTCTTCAGCAGTAGAGGGCCCAGTCATCTTCAATGCTGTTGATGGACCAGATTCTGGTGCTGTAACAGGAATAGGCACCCACGAATTCCCATTCTCTATGACCTCCCATAGAGCATAATCCTAGATCTAAAAGTATTGTTTGATCCTTATCTCCCACATCTCATACTCCCCGAGTTTGAGCATGGGAAGCTTTTCTAACGCATTGTTCTAAGAATTTTCCAACTCCATTATCCCTAGATCAAAGTTTCTCAAAGCACAGGCTTTTATACCACTTATTGATCCCACGCCTTGATCGATTCTTTAAGTAGTAAAGTGTTTGTTACCTTGGAAGAATCCAAAATAACAAAGATTGAGACTTTGTATGTATACCAAAGTGTATGTGGAATCTACACTTTGATACTCTAGAGGTGTTTATCAATAGAACAGTAATAAACAAACAATCAATGAACAATGAAGTAATAACAAACTGCTTCAATATTATTAGAATAATAATACGAGTACTCTTGTAGTACTGGGGTTACAACCTTGAAGCTATCACAATCTGTATCTAAAAGTATTCGTCTAAGTCTATATATATCCTAAACCTAGGATCTCCTTTTATAGAACACAAGGAGTCCTTTACAAAGATAACTACCTATCTTTTAGGATCAGTTATCAGCATCCTATAATAATCTCCATACATACTTATCTCTATGTCAGCAGCTTTGACCATTAGCAGTATTAACTCTTTCTCCTAGCAGTATTAACTAACACCAGCAGTACTAAGTTTGTACTAGCAGTACTAAATTCATTAGTATTATTAGTTATACCTTGGCAGTATTAAGTCTTGTGAAGATTTATTCCTAACATTTTCTTATGGATAAGGCCAATTTGGGCAGTCCCACTAAGAAGGGAAAGAAAGACAAGGCTCATGTTATTCCTTATTGTCGTTTCACAAAGCTCATTATCTGTCATTTAGGAAGAACTAATAATATTAACCAAAGATCAGCATCTCTATTTCATCTTGCTGAAGAAGATCCCAGACTTGGTAATCTCAAATTTGTTCCCGAAGGCAAAGAAGATGAAGTCTTTGGAATGCCAATACTCAATGAGCTGATCTCGAACAATATCAGGAATGCACCGTACTACAATGCTTATTTAGAAATGGTCGCAAAGCATGATCAAAAAGTTGCAGCCGAAAAGGAAGGAAAGAAGAAGACTGTAAGTGTCAAGCAACCCAAGTCAAAATCTGCTACAGAAAAGTCAAGCAAACCAGCACCTGCATCAAAACCTAAGCCTGCCAAGGAAAAACCATCTAAGCCTTCTACTGTTAAGCCTCCCAAGCTGAATCCTGCTAAAGAGAAGTCAACCAAGGCTACACCCCTATAAAAGGCCGGCAAGGGTAAAGTTTCAAAAGTTCGTAACGTAAAGAGCTCTTTCTAGATGGTTGATGAATCTGATGAAGAACCAGCTCAACCTGAACCTAAACCTGAACCTGAACCTGAACATCAAGGTGAAGGTGAAGAATATGATATGGAACGTGCTATTCAGATGAGTCTGGAATCATTTCAAGCATAAAGTCAAGCATATGTTAGTGGTGTGGCTATTCAAGAACCTGTTGTAGAGGCCACCCGACCACTCCTTGTAGTTGAAGGCAAGGGTAAAGCTATTGTTACTAAAGAACAAGCTGCCTAATCATTGTTAGCCCTGCATACACCAAAGAGGAGAAGCACCACGGACCAATTTATATTCCAAAGGCGGACTCCAGCTACTACTGAAGAGGTATCAACTGGACCCTCTGCACAACCACATGATGACACATCCGCCAATATTGTTCGTGATTCACCGTCTCTTGTAGATGCTAAAACAGGTGCTGAATCAAATAAGACAATCAGTGGAGGTGACACTGAGATATTGCAGATTACTGAAGAACTATGAGAAGATGTGGATAAAAAGGTCAATCTAGAGGAAAAGACTGCTGAACTTGACCAAGACCAGGCTGGATCAGACCCTGGTGAAACTCATGAGTCTTGACCTCTACCAGAGTAGGTATTCATAGATGAAGACCAGGCTAGACCAGACCCTAGAAAAAGCGGTGTGGCTCTTGCTGGACCAGACCTCGAGCCCACGCACGACGAATTTACAACAAATTTGTACCCTAAGGTTCAAGAAAGTTTGAAGTTTCCAGCTAATGAACATGTCATCCTAGAGGATCCACTAAGTTCAACCGAGACTCTCTCTTTAATGAAGAATTTGGAGGATGCATATACTATTGGGGATCAGTTCATAAATGACAAATCCGCTGAAGATGAACCGAGAAAACTCAATGTGGAAGTAGAAGTTTGTCTCTATGGTCACTATTATAATTTTTCAAGCGTCTTCCTCAGTTCCTCCACTATCCACACCAATTATTGATCTTTCACCTCCTAAACCTGCATCATCTACCACTCAAGCACCAATCTTTATAGCAACAACAACGACTATAACAACCCTTCCACCTCTTCCACAACAACAAAGCACAACTGAATCAGAGTTAGCTGAACGTGTCACATCTCTTGAAAAGAAATTCTCTGATTTAGAGCAGAAAAACAAGAACCTCGATAACACGACTCGGAATCTTAGATCCAGGGTTTTCACTTTGGAGCTTAGGGATCTGCCACATAAGATTGATGAAACTGTCTGTGAAACTGTCAAAGAGGCTGTCCAAGTAGCTCTACAAGCTCCCCTTAGAGATTGCTTCAGATACTTATCCGAAGAAGATAAGAAAGAAATGCTTCACCAAAGGATGTTTAAGAATGGTTCATACAAATCACTTCTGGAACATGTCGCTCTCTATGAAGCTCTTGAAGCATCTATGGAACGGGCACAAAGGGACGAATTCCTTGCTAAAAAGGACAAGTTATGCAAGCGACGCCATGATGATCAAAACCCTCCTCCTCCTCCACTAGATTCAGATCTCAGCAAAAAGAAATGACATGACTCTGGCGCTTCTGGCTCCTCATAGTCCCTAGCTCCATAGTTATCTGCCTGGAAGAAGTCTGACACTAGAGATACTCCTTCAAGCTCCTCTAAGCAACAATCCAGTCATCATTCTGAGCAACCAGTCAAAGACATACCAATGTCAGATACTGCCAATATATCTGATTCAGAGGACACTAATTTTTCCTATCTTCCAAAGATCAAGCAAAGGCCAGAATGGTTAAAGCCTATTCTAGAGGAAGACAGATCAGCAACTCCAGAACCAGACTGGTTAATTCCTATGAATGATCTGCTTGAACCAAAGAACAATTGGGCAAATGCACTTGCCAAATCCTATAAAGATCTCAAGGAAAACAAGTTACTTCGGAAGACTAGAGATATGGGATCATTCATCACTTGGTTTTGCAAAAGAATTGGGAAGAAGAAACTCAGCAAGTCTGATTTGGAAGGCCCAACATTCAAGGTAGCCAAAGCATTTCATGAGAATAGCATTTCCCTACAATTCTAGATGGAAGAGTGTCACTGAATGCTTACAGATCAAGTTGATTTGGTTAATCCTGAAGGCCATTGGTTGGTACCTGATGTAAGCAAGCCATTACCCCTGGGAGGACCACCAGGTCAGGTAACTATTAAGCCATAACTTTTCTTTAATAAGGATCTAGAGTATCTGGTGTCAGGCGACAAAGTCAGAAAGTCGACACTATCCATATTCAATCTGAAAGTGGCTTAATATCTAGACTTTGGACTTGAGGAACTAGTTCCATCCCTCTGGATTGAGAGTAAACGTGAGTATGACATCAGTGCTGTGTACGGTATCTCTCACTGGTGGTTTAAGCACAAAGAATTCTACATCACAAGACACAGTGCCCCCTCTAATCGCAGTAAAGTCAGATCCTACATGCGGATTCTCAATGTAGTCAGTCTCAAGACTCTTGAAAGATACGGGTATGCCTACTTAAAAGAGATTGTTCTTCACAAAGCTGATTACAAGGAATACAAGATCCCTGAAGCTGACTTCAAAAATCTGCATCCAAATGATTTTGAAGATCTGTACCTGCTTCATCTTCAAGTTCAGCTTAATCATTTATTTGGTGACGACAAAGTTCATCTCTTCAATGCAGTAAACCTGTGGATTAGAAACATCGTCATTTGAAAACGTGTAGAAGATCTGCAGCTCGGGGTTGAAAGCTATCAGACAAAACTTAATCTTACTCAACCAGATTGGGATGCTTCTGACTTTCTGTTTAAAGAAGACTACACCATAGTCAACAAGCCAAGGGCAATAATATACAGAGAGTGGAATGACGAGAAGAAGATGATGCGACAGACTGAGGTGCACAAGTTCAGTGATGGTACATTGAATAGGATTCTGGACAAGCTAGATCACATGGTTAAAGACTTCAAGCTATACGAGTACAATCCGGGCATGGCAACACGAATTTGGTCTGAGGACGATCTAAGGAGGAGTAAGGATTGTATGGAGGTGATCGAGAAAAGACTCAAGATTAAGAGAATATTCAGGAGTCTTGAAATCTTTATGGGTGGAAGACTAAAAGATGTTGACTACAGACTTATTAAGAGAACTGAATGATTTCATCATTTTGATACTTAGGTCAATATCATCTTATTTTTGTATAACATATCTTGTACATTATTTTAAGTATGTAGTGTATAGTTAAGTGTTCAGTGACAAGTATAAAGTTTTTCAAGAGTTTTCTCGTTAAACTCAAAATCTTTCAAATTTTTTATACTTGTCACTCACACGTACCCTTATAGATTCAAGGGGAGCATTACGTTGTTCCCCACTCAGCTTATGACTAATCAACATATTTTTCTCCCAGTTTTCTAACATATTCGAATCAATTGATATCCAAAATATCAAAGGGTTTGAAATTTTTGATAAAGGGAGAAAATGTGATTTAAATATGAAAACTGATAAAAATGTGACTTTGTGGAATCATATATACTCCGTCCTCCTTATGCTACCCACTTTTGTTTAATCGATGCACACGTTGAGGGGGAGCATTTCTGAAAATTCAAAAACAATCGAGGTACTAAAGGCTTTGATATTTATATCACAAGTACCTGATTGAGTTTTTCAATTGGTTTTATGGCAAGGTAAACTATACCAAAAAGACCGACCATGTATTTAATTTTATCAAAGTTATAAGGTTGGTAAGGTTTGGTATTAGTTCCCATGATCCAGCCAGAACCGGAGGGATCTACCCAGGGACAATCCACTAGTTAGTGTAGAAGTCCTTAGGTATGACATAAAAAAAGGAGTAAATGTGAGAATAAGGGAATAGTGCCGACCGAGATGGAGCTAGAACTGGAACAAACCCAACAAGGTTCTAGTCATGAAGTCTCGGTAAGCATTGAAGGGGTTGAAGAATGAAAAAGTAATGTAAGGATAAAGGGTGTAAAGAAACAAGCCCTCCATACACTTAGGCAGAAACCGGGTCAATACATCTGCTGTTAGAATCACAAAGTTGATTGCTGAAATTGAAGAAAGCCGTCATGGACCCAGTGATGCAGTGCACAACCCTCCCTAGCCACTCAAAATATCTTAAAAGATTTATGTTTCATTTCTCACGGAGACTAAACACGTTATCTATTAACTTTCTCACTCCGAGTAAGTTGATATTGAAAAGGTGGCAGTCCGCTCCAGCCTCCGATCACCAAAACCAAAACGCACAATTGAGTCTAGAGCCAAGAGATCATCCATTAATCTCATTAGGACACTATTCCATATTGCTTGTTCTTCACACAATGTGAAAACAAGGTTTATCATAAGAGTCCTACGCATTTTCCTTGTGGTATTACCAGAACATCTGAGTGATACCTACGTATCACAGTGAAGATGGAAATCCTGCTTGAGCCAACATCAAACAAGCTCATGGTAGGTGACTTGTGAGATCCTTAATGGATCAAACTTGTGTCAACTGGAAAGAAACGATGGTGCGATTCTACAAGAATCAAACTTGTTCAAGTATATGAATTGACGATTGATGAATTTTGATAAAAGGTTAACACTCTCGATGTGTCACAAAAACACTTTCTCAAGTGACACGTCGATTGATTTTCAAATCAATTTTCCCCTTTAATCGATAAGATAGTAACTAACTGATTCACTCTTATCGTGTTGTCTGCTTTAAGACATTCTGATCAAGAGAACATGCAAGTAAGGTGATTATGATGTTTATACATTAGAAGATCCGACACTTATACTGGAAATCATATCAAGGAGATTCTTCTTAAGATTGAATCTACCTGATCATAGGTTGGTCCTCACAGGATCTAGAGGTTAATCTAACCAAACTCGGGCGAATGACAAAACCATATTCGTCCACAAGCTTTATAGCTAACTGTTTTATTACAGGTTCAAGTAAAGATGGAGATAGAGATACCTCATTCCAGTGGAGTCAATTTCATAACCGCATGCTCATACTCGACCGACACATCTAAAGACCTCATGAAAGCTCAAGTATATGTTTCAAAGCTTTCGCAACTCTGATATCAAAGTCCTCTTGAAGTGATCAAGTATTAAAGTTAAAGGAACTTCAAGAACAACGAATAATCAAGCTTTCAAGATCAAGAAAAGTATGAGCATGTCAGTCCGCAAGACACAAGATCATAAGACGGTGAAAATACCACAAGTTGATAATCAGAGATTAGATTTGGCTGATGATCTCATAGAAGCTCAAGTTCACATATCAACTACAATCACAAGCCACAAGACAAAGACCACTACATCAATGTATAATATATTACATGAAGAATCAAAAGACTACAAGCTGAACACAAGATCAAGATTGCTGAGCTTAAGTTAGTATTTTCTAGGGTGACCTCCCTTAGGGGGAGATTGTTAGATATTAGAAAAAGACTCGGCCACCCCGTGTATTTTACCGTTTATTGTAGCTCGTAGTTAATCGTTTAATGTATAACATTCGGTAATGGGCAGGGTAATTAAACCCAACATGTAAGCCCATGCCAAGGCCTTATGCCGGTTTTGTAAGTAACTTTATAAGCCTCTTCCATGCCTTAGAAGAGGTGGTTAGTCATTTCATTATACAAGTTCACTTTCTCTCACTAAAAAGCTTTTCTCTCTCACTTTCTCTCTCTAGATTTGGCTAATCCATCTATCTTTCATTGTGTTATGATTTCTAATATCCTACATTGTGGAAACATCTACTTCCACAACTTTGGTGTCATGTGATGGTCTTGGTGGATATGACTGGAGTGATCAGGCAGAGAAATGGCCTAATTATGCACTCATGGCTTTCTCATCTTCAAGTCCTGACTCAGAGGTATCTAATGATTCTATTTGTTCAAAATCTTATTTGAAAACTATTGAATCTCTTAAATCTCAAAATGATCAACTATTAAAAGATTTAAAGAAATCCGAGTTAATGGTTCTAGGTTATAAGACAGGTTTAAAGTCAGTGGAAGAAACACTTGAAGTTTATAAAGTAAATGAGTCTATTTATTCACAAAATATTAAGGGCTTAAAATTTGAAATTCACATAGGAGAAATAACTATTAGAGAGCTTAGGAAAAATCTTGACATAGTTCAAAAAGAAAAAGATGGCATTCAACTTAATGTAGATAAATTTGAACATGCATCTAAAAGTTTAAACAAGCTCATAGAATGTTAGATAGTTGACGATTGCAAGAAAGGTTTAGGCTATGGAAATTATAATGGAGTTCCACCTCCCTACATAGGAAATGTCATGCCTCCAACACCTGACTTGTCTTTTATTAGTTTAGATGAGTTTGTTAAAAAGCCTGTAGTTGAGAACTGTAAAGCTATGTCTAGTAAATAAGAGACTAAGGTAGTTATGAAGAATGATGATGCCCCATGTATTTAACAATAGGTGTCAGATGACGAGGAAGAGGATGTGTCTCAGCCTAAAATTGAAAAGAAAACACTTAGGCCTAGTATTGTTAGGAATGAGTTTGTCAAATCTAAAAAAAACTACTAGGAAAACTGTTAAACAAGTTGAGCAACATAGGCAAAACACTCACAGTCCAAGAGGCAATCAAAGAAATTAGAACAATATGATGTCTCAAAAACTAGGAAGCAATTTTGAGATGTTTAATAAGTCCTGTTATGTGTGTGGAAGCTTTGATCATTTGCAAGTTGATTGTAATTACCATCAAAACTTTAGCAAAAGCCACATCTGATGAATCTAAACTTTAGCATAAAAGGCTAGGTCAATTAAATTTTAAAACCATGAATAAATTGGTTAAAGGAAATCTTGTAAGAGATTTACCTTCCAAACTTTTTGAAAATGATCAAACCTATGTTAGTTGTCAAAAGGGAAAGCAGCACAAAGCCTCTTATAAGTCCAAAACAGAGAACTCAATCAGTCTTCCTTTATATTTGTTACATATAGACTTATTTGGTCCAACATTTGTAAAAAGCCTTATGAAGAAAATGTATTGCCTAGTTGTCATAAATGATTATAGTAGGTTTACATGGGTTTTCTTTCTAGCTACTAAGGATGAGACTAGTGGCATTCTTAAGTCCTTTATAACTGGGATAGAAAATCTAGTAGATCACAAGGTTAAGGTGATTAGATGTGATAAGGGAACTGAGTTCAAAAATAGAGAAATAAATCAGTTTTGTGAAATAAAGGGTATTTTGAGACAATTTAGTGTAGCTAAAACTCCTCAACAAAATAAAGTTGCTGAGAGGAGGAATAGGACACTAATTAAGGCTGCTAGGACTATGCTAGCTAATTCTAAGTTGCCAACTACTTTTTGGGCAGAAGCAGTTAATACTGCTTGCTATGTGCAAAATATAGTGCTAGTAGTTAAGCCTCATAACAAGACCCCATATGAACTTTTTCATGGTAGAACACAAACTTTAAGTTTTATGAGACCATTTGGGTGTCCTGTTACCATTCTCAATACCATAGATCATTTAAGGTTTCTTTGTTGGATACTCTTTAAATAGTAAAGGCTTTATAGTATTCAATAGTAGAACAAGGATAGTGGACGAAAACTTACATATTAGGTTTAGTGAGAGTACACCTAATGTTGTAGGTAGTGGACTAGATTGGCTATTTGATATTGATACACTAACAAGAATAATGAATTATGAGCCAATTATTACAGGTACACAGTCTAATGGTTTTGTAGGTACAAAAGCAAGTGATAATGAAAAGAAGATTGATGAAGATCCAAGAAAAGAAAGTGAATGTAGTGATCAAGAGAAGGAAGATAATGTTAACAGCACTAACAATGTTAATACTATTAGTTTAACTGTTAATGCTGCTAGCATAAATGAGGTTAATGCTGATGGTGGAAAAACAAGCATCAAACTTCTAAATGATCCAAATATGCATGCTTTGGAAGATGATAACATATTTGGCTACTTAAGTGATGGTAAATATGATGATGTAGAGGCTGACATGAACAATTTGGAAACAATAATTCAAGTCAGTTCCATTCCATCTACAAGAATTCATAAAGATCATTCTCTTGATCAAGTGATTAGAGATTTGCAATCAGCTACATAAACAAGAAATATGTTAAAGAACTTGGAGGAATATAGGTTTGTTAGTACTACTCTTAAACAAAGAACAAACCATAAAAACCTTCAAAACTGCTTGTTTGCTTGCTTTTTATCACAATCCAACTACAAAGAATTCATAAAGAGTATCTTGATCAGTGATTGGGATTTGCAATCAATACACAAACAAGAAAGATGTCATAGAATTTGAAGGATATGGGTTTGTTAGTACTATTCAACAAAGAACAAACCATAAAGACCTTCAAAACTGTTTGTTTGCTTGCTTTTTATCACAGGGTAGTGTACCTAAAAAAAGGTCAATTTCATTACATGAAAGGATCAAGTTGGATAGAGGGCTATGCGGAAGAGCTTCTACAATTCATGTTTATGAGAAGTTTAGACTTTATGGATTTACCAAATAGAAAAAGAGCCATAGGCTCTCTAAATTGGTTTTTAGGAATAAAAAGGATGAAAGGGGAATTGTAATAAGAAATAAAGCAAGATTGGTTACTCAAGGGTACACATAAGAAGAAGGGATTGGCTATGATGAAGTCTTTGCCCCTGTTGCAAGAATTGAAGCAATTAGGCTATTTTTAGCTTATGCTTCATTTAAAGATTTTGTGGTGTATCAAATGGATGTTAAAAGTGCTTTTCTTTATGGAAAGATTGAAGAAGAGGTGTATGTATGTCAACCACCAGGATTTGAAGATCCAAACTTTCCTGATAGAGTATACAAGGTTGAAAAAGCACTGTATGGACTACATCAAGCTCTTAGAGCCTGGCATGAAACCTTGTCAACATATCTGTTGGACAAGGGGTTTAAAAGAGGGAAAATTGACAAGACCTTATTCATTAGAAGGCACAAAGGTGATATTTTGCTAGTTTAAGTGTATGTGGATGATATCATCTTTGGTTCAACAAAGAAGGAGCTGTGCATTGCATTTGAGAAGTTGATGCATGAGAAATTTTAGATGAAGTTCTATGGGTGAACTTACTTTCTTTTTAGTATTACAAAGTGAAGCAGTAGTAAGGATGGACATTTTTTATTTTTGGGGGGGTTATATTCAAAAAAAAAGGGTATATTAAATTTTTTTTAAATTGGTTGCTGATATTTTAAAGAAATTTGGGTTTATAAAAGTCAAGACTGCAAGCACACCAATGGAAACTCAAAAGCCTTTGCTCAAGGATGAAGATGGTGAAGAAGTAGATGTTCATATGTATATGTCAATGATTGGTTCATTGATGTATCTTACATTTTCAAGACCTGACATCATGTTTGTAGTGTGTACATGTGCTAGATACCAAGTCAATCTAAAAGTTTCACATCTTCATGGTGTGAAAAGAATTTTTAGGTACTTAAAAGGTCAACCAAAATTAGGCCTTTGGTATCCAAAAGATTCTCCTTTTGATTTGGTAGCATACACTGATAGTGATTATGCTGGAGCAAGCTTGGATAGGAAGTCTACAACGGGAGGTTGTCAATTTCTTAGATGTAGATTAATATCATGGCAGTGCAAGAAACAAACATTGGTTGCAAATTCCACAGCAGAAGCTGAGTATGTGGCTGCTTTAAGTTGCCGTAGACAAGTGCTTTGGATTCAGAATCAACTACTTGATTATGGATACAATTTTATGCATACCAAACTCTTTATTGACAATAACAGTACTATTTGCATAATTAAAAATCTTGTTTTTCATTAAAAAACAAAACATATAGAGATTAGACATTATTTTATAAGAGATTGCAATGAAAAGAAATTGATTCAAATGGTCAAAATCTATACTGACAATAATGTTGCAGATTTACTTACAAAAGCTTTTGATGTAAGTAGATTTCAATATTTGATTGCTAGTATTTGAATGTTAAATCTTTAAAATCTTTTATCTCTTTATGTTTTTGTAGAGTTTTGTATGAATTAGTACTGTTATTCATTGCATTAAAAGTTTCTGGTGTTAAGTATAATTAGTGCTGCTAGTTATACTTAATATTGTTGAGTTAATACTGTTAGTTATACTTAATACTGTTAGGTATAATTAATATTGTGATTATTGTGAAAATTACTATGGATTGTATTTTCTTGGTTTTTGGTCTAACATTTTGCAGAAAAAGCAAAGAAAAGTGTTAGATTTGTGATGGAAAAGCTGTGTGAAATAAAAACAGACAGAGTGATTTTAGTGAGTAAAAAGAATTGAGAGAATTGGTGAGAATAAAAACAGAAAAAGAGCTGTGTGAAATAAAAACAGAAAGAGAGCCGTGTGAAATAAAAACAGACAAAGTGATTTAGTGAGTAAAAGAATTGAGAGAATTTGTGAGTTGAAAAACAGAAAGAGAGTTGAATATATTAAAAATAAACAGAGTGATTGGACTGGAATTAGAGTTAATGCTGGTAACTCAAAGTTACTACTGCTAGGCATAAACTTACTACTGCTGTTGAAAGTTAATGCTGCTAGGCATAACTTACTACTGCTGTTGAAAGTTAATGCTTCTAGGCATAAACTTACAACTGCTGGTGAACGTTAATGTTGTTGAGGGTATTTTCATAAATACTTCGATTAAGGGTTTCAATAATTCATTTAATCGATTTCATTCACTCATATACTCTTTAATCTCAAACCCTAACTCAATTTCATCATTCATCATCAAAACCCAACACAATGACGACCCTAAAGTTTGCTGATACTCACAATTTGGTCGTGTTTTTGTCTAAACCCACTGAAAGTGAAGGGTTTAAGAAGATAGTGGATTTTCTGAATGCAAACCCTATAAGATATGCACTAACGATCAATCCCACTATCTATACTTCATGCATTGAACAATTCTGGGCTACTGTCAAGGTGAAAACTGTCAATGGGGAAGTACAGTTACAAGCCCTAGTGGATGGGAAGAAGATAATCATTACTGAAGCATCTGTTAGACGTGACCTTCAACTGAATGATGAGGAAGGTACGGATTGCTTGCCAAATGCTACCATTTTTGAAGAACTTACAAGGATGGGGTATGAAAAACTTTCACAGAAGCTTACATTCTATAAGGCATTCTTTTCTCCTCAATGGAAATTCCTTATTCATACCATTTTGCAATGCCTAAGTGCTAAGACTACTGCATGGAATGAATTTAGTAGCACTATGGCTTCTGCAATTATTTGTTTAGCTACAAACACTAGGCATAACTTACTACTGCTGGTTCTAAGTTAATGCTGCTAGGCATACACTTACTACTGCTGAGTTACTACTGTTGGGTTAAAGTTACAGCTGTTGTAAAACCCCGTATTTAAGATCACTACTTATTCCGAACTAATAATAATTATTCTCTAAATTTTAAATAATTTATTTTTATTATTTTAGTTGATTTTTATTAAAATCGTCAATTTTAAAACTCTCGCGAATCCTACAATTTAAGCTTATCCGTTTTATCGATTGAGAAATCAACGAATGCCTATTTTAAGCCTTGCGAGCTTAATTATTTTATTTTTATTATTTTTCTTCTTTTATTCGCGTTTAGCCGAAACCGCGTCAAAAATCGTGATTTTTCTACAAATAACGAGTTAAATAGGTTATTGGGCCCAGAAACAAAGTGATACAAAAATTTACCAAACAAAAAGCCCAACCAAGCCCACCCTAATGAGGGGGCCGGTTATAAGCATAAAATACACGCCCCATACATATTTTTTTGGAAATTACAAGATATGCTAGCCTTTGATAAATCTCCGAATATAAGGACCTAGATATACCATTCTATATTTATAAAACACACACACAAACGCAGACAAAGAAAACCATCCGACTCCCTCCTTCTTTTTCTTTATTGTTCGAGCAAAACACCCCAAAAACCATCAAAAACCTTAAATCTTGATCCCTAATCCATTCCATTCAATCCTAAAACACATATAAACTAAACCCTAATCATCCTACATCAATAATAATCACCATGCATGTGTTTTATGAAGTTCTTGATTTTGAAGATTGATTAATTTTTAGGGTTTTAATCAAATTAAAGGATATTGGGTTAACAAGGATTAAGTATTGAGTGTGTGTTCAAGATTTGGGTAAAGAAAAGTTAGGGTTTGAGTGTGGTTTAGTTCTTTGGGTTTCAGCTCGGCACAAGGGAAAAAGGAGGGCAAGAAGAAAAATATTTTGATCTCTTTGTTGGTTTTCATTGTATTAGTAAGTGATTTCAACCCCTTTTGTGTTAATTTAATTTTTGGCTAGTGCCCTGTGTTTGATTGTTGGTTTTTTATGATCATGACATTGTTCTTATTATGTTTGATTTTGATTTGATTATAATCATGAGGTTTGATGATTATGGAATATGTTTATAAGGTATGTATTGTCATTGCATTGGGTTAAATGGTGATTTGAATGAGTTTTGGATTGGTTTAGAGGTAGAATATAAGTACAGTTTTAGATCAGTAGGTAAACGTGGATTTTTCTAACTAATTTTGGCCTGGGGCCTATCATTAAATTACATGGTTGGATAGATATAGTTCTAAGCTTCATGTGGCGAATTGGATGGTTTTGTATCTCCTCCGGATGAATGAGATACAACCGTTTTACGGAATCTAGTTGATTCTGGAACACCGTTTGGAAAACAAGTTAAACTCTAGGTTAACACTCTTAAATGTGGTAAGGGAAAGTTGATCTCAGTATTAGACTCATATATCTAACATCTTCAAAAGGATTCACTTCAATAGCTATCATGGTTTAGGATTTATGGTAGTTTCCGTAAGGGTGTTTCAGTTTTGTAAAAACTCTGGTTGGGTATTTATGTACTAAATTGTCATTTCCTATTGATTGAAAACGAATTAGATGATGAGGCCTTACATTCTAGAAACTAGACTCAAAGGTCTTTCCAGGGGCGAAATCCTCGTATTCATAGCCTTTACAGATTAGGAGATATAGATCCATCAAGTCAGGTTAAATCCAGAATCTAGAATTTTACGTCTTTTCATGAAATATAAAAAGTATAGAAATACATTATTAAAACTAGAGTCAACAAGCGAAACTTAGTAGGTATTTAATTAGATATAAACTTAGGTTGTATATCAATTGAGGGATGAAAATACTTGGGTTAAGTCATAATGCAATGATGTGCATATCTTGAAGACATATCTGATGATCACGTGATTATTTTTACGTATCGACTTCTTTTATTATACTAATACGTGTCACACCTTTTAAGTGGTGCTTAGGCGTACTTTTCTCTCATCCAAAGATTCATCTACTTCTGATTTTCTTGCTAATTAGGTGAGTTCATAGCCCTATCTTTTTTTATTTTAATGGTTTTCATAACTATTTTCAGGGTGAGAATACATGCTCATTTTACTAATAAGCTTACTGATTTCTACTACATGAGCGTTACATGAATGTTATTACTAAAGCTTTTACTTGCCTACCACATGATTTCTAATACATGGTTGTTTACTACTGAATTTATTAAAGCTTGATTTTCTTACTACATGATTTGAGACCATTGATTATCTGTTTATAAAACCGTGAGTTTTGAACATATTACTTGTTTTAAATATGACACAAGTGCTTGAAGGGTATGCCTGAGCCACTTATGAAATTATATGCATGAGTAGCTATTTCCAAAGTCTCTAATTTCATGAACCGTTAATCACCTTGTAGGTGAACGCTAGTACAATTAATAGATTTATTGGGTTGACCACCCTGTCCGGGGGCTTGATTCAAATCCGTTTGATCACCCCAACTCGTTAACGGACAATTTGTATTGAGAATCCATAGGTATGAGGCAATAATACCTACTTCAGGGGCAAACTAGAATGCATATGGCATGCATTATTGTCAAGGTTTCGTTGTCATAAGCTCAATGCGGTAATGTTGAATGATACTATGAAATATTGTCGCTGGCTGATCTTAAACCTTGTGGTCCACTACTAAACATTTCTTGATTTATTGAATCACTACTTGGATTTCAGAAATAATACTTTGAAATGTTGTAACGCTACTTTTCTTACTGAAATATTACTTGAATTATTTCAATACTGCTTTTACTTAAACCTGTGAATTCACCAACATTATTGTTGACGTTTTTGCATGTATTTTCTCAGGTTATTATCTTGCTAGCTGAGCATTGGAAACATTTGGTTGTGCGGATATCAAAACATTAAGGACTCGGTTTTCTTCACATTCGATAACCATTTATCTTTAATTATACAATTGAGTCATGTTTGATCGCTTGTAACTTTTGTTAAAATGAAATTATTGGGACCTGAATTTACTCTGATTTATTTAAATCGAATGTGACATTTTATTAAACTTCTCTTTTAAGGTCGTTTTCTGTAACTTGTGTGTATGAACTATGAAGTAGCACCCCAAGTGGTATTCTGCTGCATTGTTGTGATTTTGGGGTGTTACAGAGTGGTATCAGAGCACTGGTTATAAATAACTAGGTCGTTTTCAAAACCTAAACTATAATTGTTTTTCAAAAAAATTTAAGAGTCTTTCACCGTTGTTTCGATATCTGCTGCCGCGCTTGCTCCCAGGTAATTCATATGCTCTCTTTTGCATCTCTATTGCTATTACATTAATAATTAGTATATAATATGTGGTTATGATTTCATCATCCTAGTCTATCTTATGACGTCATACTATTTGCCTTATATCGGTCGGTTATATATTGACCACTCCGACTATCGCGTACTTCCTGCTTTCTTATTTTCTCTCTTGAACGTCAATACTAGTATTATATAAGGATACTTGTACATATATGAGCTACTTTCTTCTCAAATTCTTACGCTTATCTTCGGGATCACCGCCATCTATATATATAAGAGTAATTCATATAAGTGTTGACTATTTACGGTTACTTTCGTCTATTTTTGGAACTTTCGAGTAAAGTTAGTGTGAAGTCGAATAAATTTTTAGCTTGAGGTTTGTGACCATAGTACTTTGTTGGGTAAGTCAACATACAAGGTGTATGTGGGGCTTTGGATGGATCCGTAACTCTTCCGGATGGGTTAGTTACGCCCAAATTAGAGAAACTAGTCCAAATGGGTGACCAACAGATAGTTGGTGTTTTAATGGGAAAATTTGGCTTAAAGCCTACTGGTTATTTACATGAATGAATAGGTTAATATCTCAGGTCCTAGTGGGGATTTGGATGGAACGCCAACTCTTTCGGATGGTCGAGATACGACCAAAACCGTGGAAACAAACTTAGTATGTACCCAGAAATTACTAGACAGATTGTTTGGCTTGTAACGAATAATTTTTGAACTAAAGACTACTGGGTTTTTACATGGGTGAAGGTTACAACATATGAGGACCATGTGGTTCTTTGGATAGAGCCTTAATCATTCCGGATGAATGAGTTACGACCCTATCTTATCACGTCATATAAATTACTTTATATCGGTCGATTATATATATATATGTTGCCTACTCCGACTATCGCGTACTTCCTACTCCCTTATTTTCTCTCTCGAACATCAATACTGGTATTATATATGGATACTCATACATATATGAGCTACCTTCTTTTAATATCTTATGCTCATCTTCTGGATTGCCGTCTATTGATATAGAAGTGATTCGTGTGAGTTTAACTATTTACGGTCGTTGTGTCGCCTTTGTGTTATGGCTAACGAATGATTTGAATTTGGATCGTGGGTACGCCTACCTGCATGTTGTGTATAATTTAGCGATACTTTTCAATCGAGATTGACTTGATGCCCGTGCTAATCTAAGCCTTAACGCGAAATCGTCTACATAATGATAATTACCTACATATGTGTATAGTATTATGGTAAGTCTTAATAAGTTCTTTTTCTTTGATATTTTATGAGCGATGCGGTGATCTCCGAAACATTAACGCGACTTTATTTTATCCCCTTTTGAAAATATTGACATTCGGTGTACTTTGTCAATTCCACTAGTTATTTTATTGTTCGACTCCGAGTCCGAACACTCTTCTATGCTTTTGAATCGCGTATGTTGTGTTTGTAATCTATTGTTTTGTAGTCTTCCATTCGATGGGAGTACGACTTCATCTTGTTATCTCGGATCGTGCCGTAATTTGGCACACATCTTTGGAACGCGATTGACTAACATCTCGTTATTCTTCTCGTTACTTCTTATGATTGTGAAGAATCATGCCGTCAAGTAGACACTCCTTTTACTTATTGTAACATTGTTTTGATATTGTGTTTTGTGTCGGCCATGCTTAAGTAGGATGATTTATAATCGTCTTATTGAAATGAATTAGGACGCTTCTTTATTTGAATAAGGAAATTATAAACCACCGCACCATAAGTTCATAACTCATCACTTATATGGATTGGGACGCCTCTTTATATAAGTGATGAATTATGAATGAGTGGGCTTATGTGTATCTGACATAGCGTGTGTTCGTCCGTATGAATCATTCCTTGGGCTATGAACTCCTTTTGACTCATGATTTGTTATATGGGTTTTTTTTTGCGAACATAACACCTTCCATATTTCAAACCTCAAGAAATGTCTAGCGGATGAAAACTTGGTTATCCCTCTTGAAGAGATTCAGCTTGATGACAAATTGCACTTTATTGAGGAACCAGTAGAGATTATGGACCGCGAAGTGAAGCAACTCAAGCAGAGTCGAATTCCTATTGTCAAGGTACGATGGAATTCTAGACGAGGTCCAGAATATACTTGGGAAAGAGAAGATTTCTTCAAAAGAAATTACCCGCATCTTTTCTCGAGTGATAAGAAGACAAGATTGAGAAATCGAGCACCGGGACGGCGCTCCCTTAAGGAGGGGAGGATGTAACATTCCGTATTTAAGGTCACTATTTACTCCGAGCTTTATTTCTATTTTTCATTTTAAGCAAAGTTATTAATTTTACGTTTACCCGATTTAGTAAGATTTTCTCGTTTTTAGCTTTGCGTGAGCCGTATTTAGAAATCGATTCCGTCTTCGCACCGTAAGTGATTTAGTAATCTCATAATATTCCTTGATGATTATAATTCTCCTCATTTTCATTTTCCGTTGTGATTCGCGTTTCCGAAAGTTCTTGCTAAAACTCGCGTTTTTACCTTAAACCTTACCTTTTTCTTAAATATACTTTACCCTACACTTTAATAAAACATATAAACTAAAAATCAAAAAAAATATATAATTTTTCCCTCCCCCCAAGGCCCTAAAACCGGATTACCCAAACCCATACACAACCACTTCCCACTTTTCTATAACTTCATCATTCATCTCCACTTTCCCATACATGCAACCTTTTCATTTCACCATTTCAAATTTTTTTTCTCTTCTTCCTTCTTGGACTCCATTGCTGCCGAAATTTCTAGCATCACCACCACCATCACACAAAATTTTTCATCTCCTTTTAGGCATCTTAACACCATCCTTTAGCCTCTTGCAAAGTTTGGTGTGATTTCTTGAAGATTTGAAGGTGTTTAGGACTAGTTTTCTTGGTGATTCTTGAAGCCATTTGATTGGGGTTTTATTGGGAAAGTTCTTGGTGATATTTTAGGGCTAAGTAAGTGTTCAATCGCTGGATTTAAGGGTTGCATTGGTTTGGACCAGCCCTAGCAAGAAGAGAGTGTTTTTGTTTGTTGATTCTCTAGCTCAAATCCACCCTTAGTAAGATCTATTCTTTATTCTCAATTTTTATTTCGTTTTTGGACCATGCAAATGGATGTTAGATTCTGAAAATATTAAGTTTTTATGTTTACTAATGTGTCTAATCATTAGTTATGGCATTGTGTTAAATTTTTAAGAGAATAAAATGATGTTTGGATTGGATTATAATAGAGTTATGAAACTGTTTTTACAACAGTAGCAAAACAGATGGATTACGAAATATTTTTGGTAATAGGGTACCTGGTAAATTTAATAATGATGTTGGTATGTGTCTAAGGTATATGTGGTTAATTGGATAGAGCCGTATCTCCTCCGGATGAGCTAGATACGGCCAATTTACTAAAACTAGTCAATTTTTGCACTCAGTTGGGAAACGGGGTATAACCCCATATTTTTGCACTAACTTTCTGAAATAAAAAGTTGTTCCCTGTAGGGGACACTTATAGCTACCATCTCCAAGTGGTCTCACGTTTATAGCATGTATAGATTTTGATTTATGATCATTTTCGTGGAGTGGAAATATTCAGAAAATAAACTGTTTTGACATAGAAGGGTAAAATGGTAATTTCACACAGGATCATTGACCCCCTGGACAGTGAGGCCTGGATTTTTGAAAAGTAGACTCAAAATGCTTTCTGGAGGTGAAAGCCTCATACTCGTATGAATTACGGATTTTGAGTTATGATTCAACAAAGTTGAAAGATTTCAGAAATGTGTAAATAAAAGTTACTAGACGTAAAACCAAAACGGGTAATTTTGTGTGAGTTGACGGGTAAAGAGTAAAGTAAAAACATGGTATGAATGACATATTCATACAGATTGGGACACTTGAATTTAGGTAAAATTGGTCAATAAAAACTTGAATGCAATGCCATGCTAGATCGGACATAAGTAAAACTTTTATAAAGTCATCATTTGATTTCATCTTCTTTCGCGTAAGTATTAGATTGTTTTTCTAAGTCGCGCCTTTTATTTTAGGTCGCTCTTAGGAGTATTTGTCTTACTTCAGCTCTTATATTACTTGATATTACCGTTCGCTCAAGGTGAGTTCATAGCCCCACCTTTTCTCTTTTAATGGTTTTCTTAAACTATTTTTGGGGTGAGAATACATGCTTGTTTTACCGAATAACTTATCGGTTACTACTACATAAGCGTTACATGAATGTTTTTATTTACTAAAAGCTTTTGGCTATCTACCACATGATTTTCTAATACAGTTTTGATTACATGCTTGTTTTTACCGAATAACTTATCGGTTACCTACTACTTAAGCGATACATGAAATATTATAACAAAACCTTTTGCTATACTACCACATGAGTTTTCTAATACATGTTTGATACAATGCTTAATTTTACCCGAATAACTTTATCGGTTACTACTACTTAAGCTTACATGAATGTTTTTACTAAAACTTTTTGCTTATCTACCACAGATTTCAAATACATGATTGATACATCTTATTTTAACCGAATAACTTATTACGGTTACTACAACTTAAGAGTTACATGAATGTTTTTACAAAAGCTTTTGCTTATCTACCACATAGATTTCTAAAACATGATCGATACATGCTTGTATTAAATAAACAGGACACAAGAAACTATATGGATGCTACAAAATATGAGGTCAAATGCATGAGATAGTTAATTGTCCAAAGACCCCACATCATGAACGTGTTAAATGCCTATATGGGTAAGCGCTAGTACAAATAAATAGATCTATTGGGTTTGACACCCTGTCAGGGGGAAATGAATCGAATCCTTTCGAGCACACCAGTCAACGAACAACTTTGTATTTAGACGTATAGGTATAGGCATAATACCATAGTTAGGGGCACATGAATTACATACAAGATATGTGTTAACGTCAAGGCTTCGGTGTCATGAGCTCAATGCAATCAAGATGAATTGATACATTGTATTCGTTGCAATGTATTCGGTTGAATTATACTTTGAAATACTGTCGCTGGCTGATCTTAAACCTTGTGGTCCACTATTGAAACATTACTTGGATTTCGATAACAATTCTTCTAAATGTTGTAACGCTACTTTTCTTACAGAAATATTTCTTGAACTATTTCAATACTGCTTTTACTTAAACCTATGAATTCACCAACATTATTGTTGACGTTTTTGCATGTATTTTCTCAGGTTATTATATTGCTAGCTGAGCATTGGGAGCATTTGAGTCGCGTGGATATCAAAACTTAAAGGACTCGGTTTTCTTCACATTCGATAATCATTTATCTTTAGAATATACATTGAGTCACGATTGAAATCTGGTAATCTTGTTAAATCATAAATTATTGGGACCTGAATTTACTCTGATTTATTTAAATCGAATGTGACATTTTATCAAACGTCTCTTTTGAGGTCGTTTACTGTAACTTGTACTTTATACTATGAAGTGGCACCCCAAAGTGGTATTCCGCTGCGTTGTGATTTTATGGGGGTGTCACAGATTGGTATCAGAGCACTCGTTATAGCGAACTAGGTCGTTTTCAAAACCCTAGACTATAACCGTTTTTCGAAAAATTTTAAGAGTCTTTCACCATTGTCCGATATCCATGCGCGCTTGCTCCCAGGTAATTTATATGCTCTCTTTTGCTTCTTTACTGCTATTACATTAATAATTTGTATATAATACTTGGTTATTATTTCGCTCTCATACGTCTATCTTATGACGTCATACTATTTGCTTCATAGCGGCCGATTATATATATACGTTGCTTACTCCGACTATCGCGTACTTCCTGTTTTCTTATATTCTCTCTCGAACGTCAATACTAGTATTATATATGGATACTCGTACATGTGTGCATAGTACTATGGTAAGTCTTAATAAGTTCTTTTACTTCAATATTATATGAGCGTTGCGGTGATCTCTGAAACATTAACGTGACTTTATTTATTTCCTTTTTGATAATATTGACATTCGGTGTACGTTGTCAAATCCACTAGTTATTTTATTGTTCGACTCCGAGTCCGAACACTCTTCTTATGCTTTTGAATCGCGTATGTTGTGTTGTAATCCATTGTTTTGAAATCTTCTAATTGATGGAAGTGCGGCTTTATCTTGTCACCTCGAATCGTGCCTTCTTTTGGCACTTACCTTTGGAACATGATGGACAAACGTCTTATTACTCTTCTTGTTACTTCTTCGGATTTTGAAGAATCATGCCATCAGGTAGACACTCCTTTTTGCTTATTGTAGCATTGTTTTGATATTGTGTTCGTGTCGGCCATGCTTAAGTAGGATGATTTATAATCGTCTTATTGAAATGAATTAGGACGCTTCTTCATTTGAATAAGGAAATTATAAACCACCGAACCATAAGTTCATAATTCATCACTTATATGGATTGGGACGCCTCTTTATGTAAGTGACGAATTGTGAATGAGTGGGCTTATGTGTATCTGGCATAGCGTGCGTTCGTTTGTACGAATCATTCTTTGGGCTATGAACTTCTTTCGACTCGTGATTTGTTATATGGGATTTTCTGAATGTGTATTGACCGCCGCGAACTTGATGAGCTAATAGTAATGAACCATCAACTGCTTCCAAGAATTGACGACTTGTTAAATTCCTCGTTTCCAATGGCCTCTTCTTCGATTCATGTATTTTATCTTTTCATTTAAGAATTCTCGCGACATTCAATCCGTTCTCTTATGCACGTTGCATGTATTTGATGTTTTGACTTTTTCTCATTTAGTTTTGTTAGAAACCTCGACGACGACATGAGTATAACCGCAACTCTTCTTGAGCAAGTGTAAAGCGAACAGGAGAAATCGAGCGCCGGGACGGCGCTCCCTTAAGGAAGGGAGGATGTAACATTCCGTATTCAAGGTCATTATTTTACTCCGAGCTTTAATTCTATTTTCATTTTTAAGCGAGTTGTTAAGTTTTACGTCTACCCGATTTAGTAAGAAATTCTCGTTTTTAGCTTTTGCGTGAGCCGTAATTAGAAACCTATTCCGTCTTCGCATCGTAAGTGATTTATTAACCTCATATTATTCCCCAATAATTATAATTCTTATCATTTTCATTTTCCGTTGTGATTCGCGTTTCCGAATTTTCTTGCTAAAACTCGCGTTTCTACCTTAAACCTTACCTTTTTTCTTTTATAACCTTAACCTACACTTTAAATAAACTATCACAAACAAAAATCAAAAAAAAAAAAAAAAATTTATCCTCCCCAAGACCCTAAAACCGGATTTACCCTTTCCCACACTCCACCATACTCCATTTTTCCATAAAACCACTCATTACACTTCATTTCCCATACATGCAAACTAACTATTCATTTCACCATTTCAAAAGTTTTTTTTTCTCTCCTTCTTCTTGGTCCTTGGCTGCTGAATTCATACAACACCACCATCACCATCTCACAAAATTATTCAACTCATTTTAGGCTTTATAACACCATCCTCTTGCATCTTGCAAAGTTTGGTATAGTTTCTTGAAGATTTGAAGGTGTTTAGGACTAGTTTTCTTGGTGATTCTTGAAGCCATTTGATTGGGGTTTTATTGGGAAAGTTCTTGGTGATATTTTAGGGCTAAGTAAGTGTTCAATCGCTGGATTTAAGGGTTGCATTGGTTTGGACCAGCCCTAGCAAGAAGAGAGTGTTTTTGTTTGTTGATTCTCTAGCTCAAATCCACCCTTAGTAAGATCTATTCTTTATTCTCAATTTTTATTTCGTTTTTGGACCATGCAAATGGATGTTAGATTCTGAAAATATTAAGTTTTTATGTTTACTAATGTGTCTAATCATTAGTTATGGCATTGTGTTAAATTTTTAAGAGAATAAAATGATGTTTGGATTGGATTATAATAGAGTTATGAAACTGTTTTTACAACAGTAGCAAAACAGATGGATTACGAAATATTTTTGGTAATAGGGTACCTGGTAAATTTAATAATGATGTTGGTATGTGTCTAAGGTATATGTGGTTAATTGGATAGAGCCGTATCTCCTCCGGATGAGCTAGATACGGCCAATTTACTAAAACTAGTCAATTTTTGCACTCAGTTGGGAAACGGGGTATAACCCCATATTTTTGCACTAACTTTCTGAAATAAAAAGTTGTTCCCTGTAGGGGACACTTATAGCTACCATCTCCAAGTGGTCTCACGTTATAGCAGTAATAATTTGTGATTATGATCATTTTCGTGGAGTGGAAATATTCAGAAAATAAACTGTTTTGACATAGAAGGGTAAAATGGTAATTTCACACAGGATCATTGACCCCCTGGACAGTGAGGCCTGGATTTTTGAAAAGTAGACTCAAAATGCTTTCTGGAGGTGAAAGCCTCATACTCGTATGAATTACGGATTTTGAGTTATGATTCAACAAAGTTGAAAAGATTTTCAAAATGTGTAATATTAAAAGTTACTAGACGTAAAACCAAAACGGGTAATTTTGTGTGAGTTGACGGGTAAAGAGTAAAGTAAAAACATGGTATGAATGACATATTCATACAGATTGGGACACTTGAATTTAGGTAAAATTGGTCAATAAAAACTTGAATGCAATGCCATGCTAGATCGGACATAAGTAAAACTTTTATAAAGTCATCATTTGATTCATCTTCTTCGCTGTAAGTATTAGATTGTTTTTCTAAGTCGCGCCTTTTATTTTAGGTCGCTCTTAGGAGTATTTGTCTTACTTCAGCTCTTATATTACTTGATATTACCGTTCGCTCAAGGTGAGTTCATAGCCCCACCTTTTCATTTTTAATGGTTTTCTTAAACTATTTTTGGGGTGAGAATACATGCTTGTTTTACCGAATAACTTATCGGTTACTACTACATAAGCGTTACATGAATGTTTTTACTAAAGCTTTTGCTTATCTACCACATGATTTCTAATACATGTTTGATACATGCTTGTTTTACCGAATAACTTATCGGTTACTACTACATAAGCGTTACATGAATGTTTTTACTAAAGCTTTTGCTTATCTACCACAGTGAATTTCTAATACATGTTTGATACATGCTTGTTTTACCGAATAACTTATCGGTTACTACTACATAAGCGTTACATGAATGTTTTTACTAAAGCTTTTGCTTATCTACCACATGATTTCTAATACATGTTTGATACATGCTTGTTTTACCGAATAACTTATCGGTTACTACTACATAAGCGTTACATAAAGTTTTTACTAAAGCTTTTGCTTGCCTACCACATGATTTCTAATACATGTTATACATGCTTTGTTTATAAACTGAGGACACAAACACTTTATGGTATTCTGAACCCAAATATGAGGGTCAATTGCAGGATTAAGTAATTGCCAAAGACCCCTACATCATGAACTGTTAATTGCCTATAATGGGTGAGCGCTAGTACAAATAAATAGATCTATTGGGTTTGACAGCCCTGTCCTGGGGTCCTGAATCGAATCCTATTCGAAGCACCCAGTCAACTACAATTTAGGTATTTAGAAGTTAATGGTATAAGGCTAAAATACCTAGTTATTGGGCAACATGAAATTACATACAAGATAATGTGTAACGTCAAGGTCTTCGTTGTCATGAGCACAATGCAATCAAGGATTTTATCATTGCATACGTTGCAAAGTAATTCTGTTGAATATACTTGAAATACTGTCGCGGCATGATCTTTAAACCTTGTGGTCCAATATTGAGCAATACATGACTATTAAAAACATTACTTGAATTTTTTGATAACCAAGTTCTTCTAAATGCCTGTAACGTCAACTTTTTCTGTACAGAATATTTCTGACTAGTCAATACTTCCTGGCGCACTTCCACCCCCAGCCCCAGCTTTTACTTAAACCTATTAATTCACGCACATTATTGTTTGTACGTTGTATGCATGTTAATTTTCTCAGGTTATTATATTGCAAGCAGAGTCATTGGGAGCTTTTGAGTCGCAGTGGATATCAAAACTCAAGGACTTGGTTGTTCTTCATATTCGAATAACTATTTTCATTAAATATACGAAAATGATTCACGATTGAAATCTTGTAAACTTGGTGAAAAGAAAATATTATTGACCTGAATATTAACTCTGATTTGTTTAATTCAATCGAAATGTGACATTTTATTAAACGTCTCGTTGAGGTCGATTTCTAAAACTTAATTCTTGTACTTTATACTATGAAGTGGCACCCCAAAGTGGTATTCCGCTGCGTTGTGATTTTATGGGGGTGTCACAGATTGGTATCAGAGCACTGGTTATAGAGAACTAGGTCGTTTTCAAAACCTAGACTATAACCGTTTTTTTCGAAAAATTTTAAGAGTCTTTCACCATTGTCCGATATCCATGCGCGCTTGCTCCCAGGTAATTTATATGCTCTCTTTTGCTTCTTTTACTTGCAATACATAAAAATTTGTATATAATACTTGGTTATTATTTCCCGCTCTCGATACGTCTATCTTATTGACGACATAACTATTTGCATCAAGCGGCCGATTTTATATATAACGGTTGCTATACTCTGACCTATCGCGTACCTTCACTGTTATCCTTATATACTCTCTCGGAACGTCAATACTAGTATTATATATGGATACTCGTACATGTGTGCATAGTACTATGGTAAGTCTTAATAAGTTCTTTTACTTCAATATTATATGGGCGTTGCGGTGATCTCTGAAACATTAACGTGACTTTATTTATTTCCCTTTTGATAATATTGACATTCGGTGTACGTTGTCAAATCCACTAGTTATTTTATTGTTCGACTCCGAGTCTGAACACTCTTCTTATGCTTTTGAATCGCGTATGTTGTGTTGTAATCCATTGTTTTGAAATCTTCTAATTGATGGAAGTGCGGCTTTATCTTGTCACCTCGAATCGTGCCTTCTTTTGGCACTTACCTTTGGAACATGATGGACAAACGTCTTATTACTCTTCTTGTTACTTCTTCGGATTTTGAAGAATCATGCCATCAGGTAGACACTCCTTTTTGCTTATTGTAGCATTGTTTTGATATTGTGTTCGTGTCGGCCATGCTTAAGTAGGATGATTTATAATCGTCTTATTGAAATGAATTAAGGTACGCTTCCCTTTATTGAATAAGGAAATATAAACCACCGGAACCATAAGATTCATAATTCATCACTATATGGATTAGGGACGCCTCTTTATGTAATTGACGAATGTGAATGAGTGGGCTTAGTGTATCTGGACATAGCGTGCGTTCGTTTGTACAGAATCATTTCTTTTGGGCTAAGAACCTTCTTTTTCTCTTATTTGTTATATGGGATTTTCTGAATGAGTATGACCGCCGCAACTTGATGAGCTAAAGTAAGGAACCACAACTGCTTCCCAAGAATTTGACGACTTGTTAAATTCCCTCGTTTCCAATGGCCTCTTTTCTTCGATCTGTATTTACTTTTCATTTAAGAATTCACGCGACAATTCAATCCGTTCTCTTATGCACGATGGCATGTATATGATTTGTTGACTTTTCTCATTTAGTTTTGTTAGAAACCTCGACGACGACTGAGTATTAACCGCAACTCTTCTTGAGCAAGTTAAAGCGAACCTAGAGAAATCGAGTCGCCCGGGACGGCGCTCCCTTAAGGAAGGGAGGATGAACATTCCAGTATTCAAGGTCAATTATTTTAAACTCTGAGCTTTATTTCTATTTTCATTTTTTAGCGAGTTGTTAAGTTTAACGTCGACCCGATTGAGTAAAGAAAGTTCTCGTTTAATAGTCTTTTGCGGAGCCGTAATTAGAAAACCAATTCCGCGTTTATACACGCGCGCGCATCGATAAGTGATTTTAATAACCTCATATTATTCCCCAATAAATATAATTCTTAACATTTTTCACTTTCCCGTTGTGATTCGCGTTTCCGAATTTACCTGCTATAAACTCGCGTTACCAACCTTTAAACCTACTTTTTTCTTTTATAACCTTAACCTACACTTTAAATAAACTATCACAAACAAAAATCAAAAAAAAAATAATAATTTTATCCTCCCCAAGACCCTAAAACCGGATTTACCCTTTCCCACACTCCACCATACTCCATTTTTCCATAAAACCACTCATTACACTTCATTTCCCATACATGCAAACTAACTGATTCCATATCATCCATTTTCAAAAGTTTTTTTTTCTCTCCTTCTTCTTGTCTTGGCTGCTGAAATTATCAACATCACCACCATCACCATCCTCACAAAATTATTCAACTCTTTTAGGCTTATAACACCATCCTCTTGCATCTTGCAAAGTTTGGTATAGTTTTCTAAGAAATATTTTTTTTGAAGGTGTTTAGGACTAAGTTTTCTGTGATTCTTGAAAGCCAATTGATAGGGTTTTATTGGGAAAGTTCTTGTTTGATATTTTAGGGCTAAGTAAGTGTTCAATCGCTTGTATTTAAGGTTGCATTGGGTTTGGACCACCCTAGCAAGAAGAAGTGTTTTGTGTTTTGTTGATTCTCTAGCTCAAATCCACCCTTAGTAAGATCTATTCTTTATTCTCAATTTTTATTTCGTTTTTGGACCATGCAAATGGATGTTAGATTCTGAAAATATTAAGTTTTTATGTTTACTAATGTGTCTAATCATTATTTTTATGCAATTGTGTTAAATTTTTTAATAGAATAAAATGATGTTTGATGGTTTATAATAGAGTTATAAACTGTTTTTACAACAGTACAGAAAAACAGATGGAAATACGAATTTACTTTGGTAATAGGTACCTGTAAATTTAATAATGAATGTTGGTATGTGTCAAAGGTAAATGTGGTTAATAGGATAGAGCCGTATCTCCTCCGGATGAGCAAGATATACGCTATTTACTAAAACTAGTCAATTTATTGCACTCAGTTGGACACGGGTATAACCCATTATTTTTCTGCACTTAAACATTCTAAATAAAAAGTTGTTCCTGTAGGGGACACTTATAGCTACCATCTCCAGTGTTCTCGACGTTTTATAGCATGTATAAGATTTTGATTTAGATCATTTCGCGGAGTGAAAATATTCAGAAATAAACTTTTTTTGACATAGAAGGGTAAATGGTAAATATTCACACAGGAACATTGACCCCTTGGAAGGTGGGGGGGAGGGGGGTGGGGGGGGTACATTGAGGCCTGGAATTTTTGAAAAGTAAGACTCAAAATGCCTTCTGGAGGTGAAAGCCTCCATACTCCGTAGAATTACGGGATTTTTGAGTTATGATTCAACAAAGTTTGAAAGATTTTCAGAAATGTGTAAATAAAAGTTCTCTAAGACCGTAAAACCAAACGGTAATTTTGTGTGAGTTGACAGGTAAAGAGTAAAGTAAAAACATGGTATGAATGACATATTCATACAGATTGGGACACTTGAATTTAGGTAAAAATTGGTCAATAAAAACTTGAATGCAATGCCATGCTAGATCGGACATAAGTAAAACTTTTATAAAGTCATCATTTGATTTCATCTTCTTTCGCGTAAAGTATTAGATTGTATTTCTAAGTCGCGCCTTTTATTTTAGTTCCGCTCTTGAGGAGTATTTGTCTTACTACGCTCTTATAATACTTGATATTACCCGTTCGTGCTAAACGTATAATCAGTGGAGTCATAGCCCCACCTTTTAATTTTTATTGGTTTATCTAAACAATTTTGGGTGAGAAATACATGCCTGTTTTACCGAATAACTTATCGGTTACTACTACATAAAGCGTTACATGAAATGTTTTAACTAAAGCATTATGCTTATCTACACATAGAATTCTAATACAAGTTTTGATACAAGCTGATTTACCGATAACTTATCGTACTACGACATAAGCGTTACATGAATGTTTTACTAAAGCTTTGCTTATCTACCACGTGATTTCTAATACATCTTTTGATTACATGCTTGTTTTAACCGAATCACTATCGGTTACTACTACATAATCGTTACAACACATGAATGTTTTTACTAAAGCTTTTGCTTGCCTACCACATGATTTCTAATACATGTTTGATACATGCTTGTTTTACCGAATAACTTATCGGTTACTACTACATAAGCGTTACATGAATGTTTTTACTAAAGCTTTTGCTTATCTACCACATGATTTCTAATACATGTTTGATACATGCTTGTTTTATAAACTGGACACAAGAAACTTTATGGTATGCTGGACCCAAATATGAGGTCAATTGCATGAGTAGTTATTGCCAAAGACCCCACATCATGAACTGTTAATTGCCTATAATGGGTGAGCGCTAGTACAAATAAATAGATCTATTGGGTTTGACAGCCCTGTCCGGGGGTCTGAATCGAATCCTTTCGAGCACCCAGTCAACGGACAATTTGTATTTAGAAGTTAGGTATAAGGCAATAATACCTAGTTATGGGGCAACATGAATTACATACAAGATATGTGTTAACGTCAAGGCTTCGGTGTCATGAGCTCAATGCAATCAAGATTTATACATTGCATTCGTTGCAATGTATTCTGTTGAATTATACTTTGAAATACTGTCGCTGGCTGATCTTAAACCTTGTGGTCCACTATTGAGCAATACTTGACTTATTAAAACATTACTTGAATTTCGATAACAATTCTTCTAAATGCTGTAACGCTACTTTTCTTACAGAAATATTTCTTGAACTATTTCAATACTGCTTTTACTTAAACCTATGAATTCACCAACATTATTGTTGACGTTTTTGCATGTATTTTCTCAGGTTATTATATTGCTAGCTGAGCATTGGGAGCATTTGAGTCGCGTGGATATCAAAACTCAAGGACTTGGTTTTTCTTCACATTCGATAACTATTTTTCCTTAAATATACAAAATGAGTCACGATTGAAATCTTGTAAACTTGGTGAAAAGAAAATATTTGGGACCTGAATTTACTCTGATTTATTTAAATCGAATGTGACATTTTATCAAACGTCTCTTTTGAGGTCGTTTACTGTAACTTGTACTTTATACTATGAAGTAGCACCCCAAAGTGGTATTCCGCTGCGTTGTGATTTTATGGGGGTGTTACATATACTCTTTCAAATATATATATTTGCACGTAAACTTTAGTGTAAAAGTAAAAGTGATGTATTTGTATAAAAATATTTGTAAATTCAAAATGTAAAGTATGGTTTAATGCCACATAACAAACATATACAAACCTGTGTTGTAGCATACGAGGACTCGAGACATCGAGAAGTGTTGAATATATGTTGAGACAAATTATGATTACGATAACTTGTATATTTTACGTTATGTATTACAAGTTACGTGTTTATCATCAACAAAACATATGAGACCGTGTAGATTAAATATCGTAATATTTGTACTAAGACCTGAAAAACAAGAAAAGGGAAAATAAATAAAAGACAAAAAAACTAATACTGGCCTGGTTTTCTCAATATCAGAAAAGAAACAAGATAAAAAAGCTAAATCTTCATCCAAGAATCATCCAGGTGAAAATCATAAGGACTTCCGGACACTCCTTATCTAATATAACCTGAAAATCAAAGACAAAAACAACTATACCCGATATAATCATAAGGTAAAATCCTAAAAAACAATAAAGATATAATATTTGTACTAATGTATTTGTGGTTTTCTGAAAAAATCTAGAAAATTAAAAATTCTGAAAATTTAACATAATTACCGTCGGTACTGGCAGACTAACACCACTTAAGAGTACTCTTATTCAATGACACTCATGTGCTTGATAGGATTCATCGTCATTTCTAACGCTGCCAGGCCTTGACCCTGAAGATCTCACTCTGAGTCATTTAGGAGTGGTCTTGATGCACTTCATCGCAGGGTTCGACTGATTGTGGAGGAGTATGTGCGTGCCAGAGTAAAATGATGAGGATGATGTTGGATTGCAGTGAGAACCGCACTAGAGCTGCTTGGAGAGAGCTTGATCATGCGACATGGCATTACCATTATTTGAGGCGTTGGTTTATTGCGGTTGAGAATCTATTACCACCGCGTCTACAGTATCAAGAGCCACCATATGCTCTACCTGAGGCTCTATTGGCTCCAGTTATTCATGATGATCCTAGGGATCCATATGTTGCTACACGTGATGCCGCCACTGCTCCTGCTACTGACAATGATGATTCACCTACTCATGAGGAGACTTTACCATCTGAGCCACAAGGATCTTCACCTCGTGACTCTTAGTAGTTTAGTTTCATTAGTAGTATCTTTTATTCTGTAATCACTAAACTGAATCTTCAGTTAGTAGAACTAATGCCATTGGTTGTAATGATTTGTATCATTTTGTGAAACAATGCAACTATGTATTAACTCTTTTTGGACGAATGATGAAAATGGCTATCTTTTGATTTACTACTTGATGTTGTTGTGATTGTTATTATTGGTTCATTTGTATATGATGTGATATTTGTCATTATTATAAATTACTATTGAGGTTTCTTTGTGTTTTGATAGGAATCATGCCACCAAAAACATTAAGCCAAGCTTCTTATTGAGCGATCAACACTTCAGGTGGGTCAATGCTGCTGTGGAGGCAGGAGCTGAGCTAGGCTGGTAAACGCAGGGGGCAGGAGGCAATGCTAACGAAGCTAGGGGCCAAGGTGGGGCGCCAGCTGTTCAAGAGTGTACCTTTTCTGGATTTATGAAGTGTAACCCTACGGTCTTCCATGGACACAAGGGAGCTGTTGAGCTAAGTAGGTGGTTTGAGAAAACAGAATTGGTTTTCGGAATTAGTGAATGTACGGAAGCAAGAAAGGTTAAATTTGCTGTTGCCACACTTCAGGGTTTCGTGCTTGACATGGTGGAATTCACAGGTTGCAACTAGGGGTTTCGAGGCTGTTTCAGTTAGGTTGGATGAAATGAAAAGGGTAAATGACAGAGAGTTTTGCCTTATTGAGAAATTCAGGAGAATGGAGCATGACACTATGAAACTTTGAAGGTTAAGGATTGTGACAATATCTGCTTACACTCAGGCTTTCTTGAGCTGCTTCACTATGTCCAGAAATGGTCTGACGAACGCAAGAAAATTGAAGCTTATATCCGAGGATTAACTGACAACATCAGGGAACGTTATTGGATCCTAACCACTAGCCTGAATGAAGTGTGCGCATGGCACAGCATTGATGGAAGCAAAAGGCTCAGTCGAACAAAAAGGATTGCCGTGAGGGCAATAAAAGGAAATTGGGGAAAGTTCACAGGTATGTGGTAACAACGGTAATAACAGAAACAACAATAGGGACAACACCCGCCATAACCAGCAGAACAATCAAAGGCAGGGGAATGCGCGGGCAATGACCACCGCCCTGCTGAGCAAGGTGGGTATGCTGGAAACAAACTGCTCTGGTTATCGTGTAGAAAAGCATCATTTGGTGATTGCATGGTAGTATGTACAACTGTGGAAGGCAGGGCCCCACATGGCACGAGATTGCAAGGGCAAAGCTATTAGCTACGGATGCTAACGCTGCGGGAGCAACCATGACGTTGTTAGGATTGTGGAGAAAAAGGGTGGTACACAGAAGAAACTAGTGCCCGAAGAAAAAGGATCACAAGGTGAGGAAGCTCGGGTTGTGCCTTACGTGATTAAAAGATACTGAGAGCAAGCAGGCCTAATGTGGTTACGGGTACGTTTCTACTCAACAATCATTATGCTACTGTGTTATTTGACTCAGGATCTGACAAAAGCTTCGTGAACACCAGTTTTAGTCACTTGATTAACATTAATCCAGTTAGACTAGACACTAGTTATGAGGTGGAATGGCCGATGGAAGGGTCGCTAGTACTAATACTGTCCTAAGAGGATGTACCCTGAACGTATTAAACCACTTATTTAAAATTGACCTTATGCCCATTGAGCTGGGAAATTTTGACGTAGTTATTGGGATGGATTGGTCAGTTGATCAAGACGCCGTTATCGTATGTGGCAAGAAGGTAGTGCATATACCCGTTAAGGATAAGACGTTGGTAGTCGAGGGCGGCCGTGGTATGTCCCGATTGAAGATAATATCCTGCATTAAGGCCAACAAATACATCGAAAGAGGACATCAGTTGTTCGTGGCACATGTAACCGAGAAAGAACCAAAGGAGAAACGTTTGGAAGATGTACCGGTAATTCGAGATTTCCCCGAGGTGTTTCCAGATGACTTACCGGGACTCCCACCACCTCGGCAAGTGGAATTTAAAATTGAACTTGTACCGGGTGCTGCACCTGTTGCGCGCGCCCCGTAATCCGATTTTGGCACATCGGAGATGATGGATTTGGCGGACAATGGCATCAAGAGTTTTCAGAAATAGGGTTTATTGGCCGGCTCGTCGCCAGGGAGCTTAGTGTTGTTCGTTAAGAAGAAGGACGGATCATTCCATATGTGCATCGATTATCGCCGTGCTAAATATTTGACAGTCAAGAATCGGTTCCACGTCTCGAGGATTGTCGACATGTGTGATCACATCAAAGGTTTTACAGGTATACTCAAAGATCGATCTGCGGTCTGGTTATCACTAACTCCGAAATTGAGAAAAGAAGATTATCCACTTATTTACTGCCTTTTCGGACTAGGTACGGTCACTTATCGAATTTCAGTAAATGCCTGTTTGGTCTAAACAACGTCTGCGGTATTCATGAATCTAATGAATCGAGTATGCAAGCCATACCTTATAAAATTTGTGATCGTATTCATTGATGAATTCTTATCTAATTACAAGAATAAAGTAAGAGCACGAAAAACATCTGAAGATATTTTAGAGTTACTCAAGAATGAGCATTGTAACACCAAATTTCGAAGTGCAATTTTTGGCTGAGTCGGTACAATTTCTCGATTCACATGATCAACCATAAAGTGTTCTCGTGGATCCTGTAAAGGTTGGAGGCTATCCGAAATTGTCTGCACGACGAACACGAAAGAAAGTCAGATCAATTTTTGGGTTTAGCGAGATATTACCGAGGATTTCACCGAGGGTTTTTCGTTAAATTTCCTAAGCCTCTAAATAAATTGACCCAGTTAGAACATAAAGTATGAATGGGGTAGGAAGAAAGATTGAGGCGTTCCATTACTTTGAAGCAGACGTTATGCTCCTCTCCTATCCTAGCATTGCTGTGAGGAAATGAGACAAAATAAACTTTTTTAGTTGTTATACTGCGGATGCATCGCACAAAGGTTTATGGCGGCTGTTCTGATGCAGAGGGGAAAAAGGTGATAGAATATGCCTCTCGACATTCTAAAGGAAAACATGAGGAAAACTACACGACCATGATTTATAATGGGTGCTGTGTGTTTGCACTTAGACTCTAGAGGCATTATCTGTACGGTACTAAATGTACTGTGTTCACCGATCATAAGAGTCTACAGTACATTCTAGATCAAAAAGACTAACATGTAGGCCACGGCGATGGATTGACTTTTGAGTGACTTATGATTGCGAAATCGTTTACATCACCTGGTAGGCCACGTAGTGGCCGACGCCTGAGTCGAAAGGACAGTGAAACCATTAAGTGTTAGATTTTTGGGTAATGACGGTACACACCAATTTACCTGAGAGAATATTCAATGTCAGGACTGATGCATGAAAGAGGAAACGTGATGAAAGCTTAAAAATCTTGGTATGGTTGATAAAGCCGATATTTGGAAGGGACCGGTCTAATGGAATCCAATGCTTTGAGGGTGCGAAATTTGGTTAAACCCGGGGGTGTTTGGAGGATTAGGATTTGATCAGCGCTTCAATCGCACAATCTAAATTTTCCATTCACCCGGGGTCCAGGACAAGATGTATCACGACTTAAGATAGCTCTATTGGTTTGGCCGAACATGGAAAGCTGAGATCGTACCTATGTTAGTAAATGTCTGACTATGCCAAGGAAAAGGTGAGCACCAAAAGCTCATCCGGTCTCTTAACAACCTGAAATCCAGAGTGGAAGTAGGAGAAAATACCTATGGATTTATGTCTCTGGCACTTCCAAGAACGCCAGTAGTTATGACTCCATTGGGTTATTGTTGACGATTAAACCCAAATTGCTCATTTACTTGCCGATGAAGAAGACTGGACAACATAGAAAAATTCGCCCAATTATACTTAAAGGAAATTGTATGTAAGCATGGTGTACCTACGCCAATTATCTCTGATAGAGACAGTTTTTGTTTACTCAAGATTTTGGAAAATCACTGCACTGAAGCGAGGAACCCAAACTGGATATGAGCCACTGCTTACACCAGAGAGATGGTCAAAGAAGAGAACTATTTCAGACGCTTGGAGGAACAGGTTGCGAGCATGCATAGTTAATTTGGTAGTAGTTGGGATGACACTACTTGTTGGTCAATTTCTCTACAATAACAGTTATCAGGCGAGATTAAGGCTGGCCATTTGAAGCTTTTATATGGGCTGAAAGTGTAGATCGTAGTTTGCTGGGAGTGAGGTTGGAGATAGGCACTCTCACTGCCCTAATTGGTCTGAGAGACAACTGGAATTGATTAGTTCAATTTCAAGATTTGATTGCTAACGGCCAGAAGCTGGTCAGAAAAGCTTATGCGGATGTTAGTCGCAAACCGATGGCATTCAAGTGGGTGATATGGTTCATGTTAAGGGTATCGCTTGGGACGGGAGGAGTAATTCGCTTGGGAAACGTGGGTAAGCTGAGTCCACGGTACTTGGGCATTAAAATTATAGAAAGAATTGGTCACCGTGAATATAAGTGGGAGCTTCCTGATAAACTCCGTGGAATTATCACACTTATGTTTCGAATATCAAGAAATGTCTAGCGGATGAAAACGTGGTTATCCTCTTGAAGGATCCAACTTGACGACAATTTGCACTTTATCGGAACAGTAGAAATCATGGCCGGAAGTGAAGCAGGCTTAAGCAAGTCGAATTTCCTATGTCAAAGTACGATGGAATTCCAGGACGTGGTCCGGGAATACACTTTGGGAGCGAGAAGATTCTCAAAAGGAAAATTATCCTCACCTTTTCTCGAGTAATAAGAAGACAAGATTGAGGAACCGAGCACCGGGACGACGCTCCCTTAAGGAGGGGAGGATGTAACATTCCGTATTTAAGGTCGCTATTTATTCCGAACTTTATTCTATGATACATTTTTAAGCAAAGTTATTAATTTTACGTTTACCCGATTTAGTAAGAATTTCCCGTTCTTAGCTTTGCGTGAGCCGTATTTAGAAATCTATTCCGTCTTTGTGCCTTAAGTGGTTTAATAATCTCATAATATTCTCCGATGATTATAATTTACACCATTTTCATTTTCTTTTATGATTCGCGTTTACGAAAATTTCTTGCTTAAAACTCGCGTTTTACCTTAAACCTTACCCTTATTTAATTTACACTTACACTATACTTTAATTAAAAACTTATAACTAAAAATTAAAAAAAATATTTTTTTTCAAAAACCAAGGCCCTATGGCCGGTTTGTACACATCCACACACAAACACTTTCATTTTTTTCACATTTCTATAAACACCATCATTCCCTTTCTTTTTCCCCATACATGCATATCTCTTCATTTCACAAGATTTCAAAACCCTCTCTTCTTTGGCATCCTTGCTGCCGATTTTAGCACCACCACCACCATCATCTTACAAATTTATTCTCCTCATTTTTATCCTCTTATCACCATCCATAAGTTGCTTGCAAGTTTGTGTCAATTTCTTGAAGATTTGAAGATGTTATGGATGTTTTATTGAAGGGTTTCCACTAGGGTTTTCTTGAGAGAAGTATTGGTGATATTTAGGAAGGTTAGAAGCATTATAATCATTGGTTTTGAGGGTTGCTTTGGTTCAAAATCAGCCCTTGTGCAAGAAGGGTGTTCTTGTTTTTGATTCTCTAGCCTAAATCAACTCCTAGTAAGATCTTCTATTTATTTTCAAATTTTCTTTTAATTTCTAATCCTTGATAATGGATAGTTTGATTCTGGAAATGCATGTTATATGATGTATGAGTTGTGTTTAAGGGCTTGGTATGGCATTGCAAGTGATGGGTTAGAGTTAGGATTGATGTTTGGATAGGTTTTAGAGTAAATAATAGTGACTGTTTTGAAACAGTAGCAAAAATAGGTTATAGCAAAAATATTTTGGCTTGGATCCTATGATTAAATTATATTACTGGAAAGATACATGTCTTAGCATCATAGGATAGTTGGATTCTCAACCAACTCCTTGGGATGAGTGAGTTATGGTCCAAATCAGAAAATGCGGTCAATCTGGTATATGATTAGAATACGAGTTAAAATCAAAATTTTTGCCATAAAATGTTAGATTTTAAAGATTGGGTCAGTGGTAGACATCTTAAGGAAGCCATAGCCTTTGATCTCACCTTCATTTCTATCATGGTTTGGGATTTATGGCCATTTTAGTAAAGGGTAAAATTTTTGGAAACTTTATGTTTTGGATAACAAAGGGTAAAACAGTCTTTTCACATAGTTACGAAACTTTGTAAATTATGAGACTTACATTTTTGGAAACTAGACACAAATATATTTCTAGGAGTGAAAGCCTCACATATAGAACATTTGTGAGCTAGGAGATATGTGTCCATGAAGTCGAGTTAAAATCAGAAACTTGAGTTTTACGTACTAGTCTAAAATTTCAAAAACGTATAGTACACCGTGATAAAATAAAAGTTAAAATCCGAAACTTAGTAGATGTTCATTTTCCTATAAGGACCAGGTCACAAGTCAATTTGGGGTTAAAAAGGACTTGGGGAAGTTCTAGTGGAATGCCATGAGGGTTCTTGACTTGGAGACAACAAAGACTGCTCAAGCAAAGGAGATTGCTAATTTGAAGAAGAGAGTCAAGAAGCTAGAAAGGAAAAGGAAGTTAAGAACTCCAGGGATGAATTTATTCAAGATTGGTACCTCTAGAAGAAGAAGTTTGGGTGAGGAGGATGCATCCAAACATGGGAGGAATTTGAAACAGAGGTCAATCTTTGCAGAAAGTAATGTTGATGAAGATCTTGATGTAGTTATGGATGAAGCTATTGAACATGTTTATGAAGTTGATAAAGATGTTAAAGGAGATGCAGAGCAGGTGATTAGTGCTACTGCAGATGAAGTTTCTACTAGTGATGCAGTTAATACTGCTGGTACTAAAGTTAATACTGCTAGTGCACCAGTTATTACTACTGGTATATCTGTTACTACTGCTGAACCAATTACTCCTCCAACAATAACAACTGATTTTGAAGATGACGATCTTACAATTGCTCAAACCCTTATGAAGATGAGAAGTGAGAAATCAAAGGTAAGAGGAGTGGTTATGAAAGAACCTAGTGAGACTGCTACAAGACCAATGATACCACCTCAACAACATGATCCTAAAGACAAAGGTAAGGCTAAGATGGTTGAACAAGAAAAGCCATTAAAGAAAAAGGATTAGATCAACTTTGATAAGGAAATTGCTTAGAGACTACAAGTTTAGTTACAAGCTGAGCTAGAGGAAGAGGAAAGGCTGGCAAAGCAAAGAGAAGAAGATGCAAACATTATTGAATGGGATGATGTTCAAGCTATGATGGATGCAGATTATGAACCAGCTGCAAGATTACAGGCAGAAGAGCAAGGAGAGTTGACTATTAAATAAAAGTCAAGATTCTTTGTGGAGCTCATGGATAAAAGAAAGAAGCATTTTTCAAGACTTAGAGCAGAAGAGCAGAGAAGAAAACCACTAACTAAAGCTTAAAAGAGAAATCAAATGTGTACTTATCTGAAGAACATGGCTGGATTTACTCATAATCAGTTAAAGAACAAAAGCTTTGATAAAGTTCAAAAGGCTTTTGACAAGACCATGGGTTGGATAGACTCATTTATACCTATAGATTCTAAAGTGGTGAAAGATAGAGCAGAAGGCATTAAGACTAGAGCAGATGGAAGTTCTAAGAGAGCAGGGGAGGATCTTCAACAAGAGACTACCAAGAAGAAAAAGGTAGATGATTATGATAAAGAGAAAGAAGATCTTAAACAATGCTTTGAGCTTGTTACAGAAGAAGAAGTAGCAATCAATGCTATACCTCTAGCTACCAAGCCTGCACACATTGTAGGTTTCCAGATTCATAGAGAAGGAAGGAATGGCTATTATGAAATAATGAGAGCTGATGGAAGTGCCAAGACATACTTATTGTTTAGTCAACTGCTCAAAGAATTTGACAGAGAAGACTTGGAAAATCTATGGAAGTGGTTAAGGCTAAACATGGATATAAAATGCCAGAGAAAGCATATGAAAGAAAAAGCATATGAAAGAGTTTTATGGGGTGATTTGAAGGTGATGTTTGAGCCTCATAAAGAAGATGCAGTGTGGATGAATCTGCAAGGACAAGAAATACTACTTTAGAAGCTATATGATTCTTGTGGAGTTCATTTTGTGAGATTTCAAAATATGCATATTTATATGCTGGTAGAGAAGACATATTATCTTACACCTGCTACAATCACTGAGATGTTAAATAAGAAGCTGCAAGCTGAGTATTGGAATGAAATGTTTTATTAGCTTCTTAAGCTCATGACTAAACTGGTCAAGAAGAAATGAAGTGTTTGGATACATCCTTCTAGTGAAGATAAAGTTTTTAATCAAGAAACTTGAAGATTCTGAAGATGAACATCAAGTTTAGGGGAGGATTGTTAGGAATAAAAGATTTCTTAGTGCTGTTGAAGTTACTACTACTGGTTATGGTTTCTACTGCTGATAAAGACTAAAGAAAATATTCTAAGTAGTTAGTACATCTAGCATAAAAGTTACTATTGTTAGTGTTAGTTACTACTGTTAGAGTAATATTGATGCTGCTAAAGTTAAGACTGTTTGTATAAGTTAGTACTGTTGTATTGATTAGTACTGCTTATTAGATATATGTTAAGTTAGATAATTAAGGAAAATATCATGATTATAATAGAAATAGATTGTAAGCCTAGTAGGACTCCTTGATGTATAAAAGGAGGTCCTGGGGAATTAGGTTAAATATCTCTCATATACATCTCATACATCTCTCATCATAGTTTAACCTAAGTCGATTAGCTTCAAGGTTTTGTAAACCCTATCACTATTAAGAGTGTTTGTATTATATTGAGGCTAAAAGTTTGGTAAACTATTTTGTTATTGATCTTGTTCATTACTGTTTCATTGTAATTCTTATTAGTATCATTGACTAGATTCTGCATAGTCTTTGATCTTCACAATCAAAGTTTCTATCATAGTTTTTTTTAGATTTATTCAATACAACTTAGCTTTATACAAGCTAAGCAAGATCTATTCTATTGGGATCAATAATAGAGGACACGTGCCGGCTTCTTAGAGGTTGGAATGAAGTTAGTGGGAGGTCACATGAGGCTTGTTTGATTTATTTAGGTGCACGTAAGGAACAAATGCATTTTTTTCTCTCCATTATCGCGTTTAGTAATACCAAAAAATGGAAATGGGCCATGCTTTAATTGGGCCGCTGCTATGGCTTTGGGCTGAATAAAGAGTTGGGCTTGGATTTAATCCTGGAAATCATTTGGACTTTGATAAATATGGGTCGGTCTGACCCATTAAATGGTATCGGGCCGCCCCAATAAGAGATGAGGGCACCGTTGGACTCGTAATCACGTGCTCTTTCCAATGTCATGCTCGAGAAATATTAATGACTTCGACTTGATCTTGAAAAACGCGTAAACGTCTTCAAATCTTAACTGAAATCTTTATTTTTGCTTTCTTTTTAATCCTTTGTACCTGCGAGACATAAAAACACAAACCAAACATATTTGCAATAATATTAAGCATAATTCATATTTTTTAGTCCAATTAATAGTGTTTTTGGGTTATAAATGATGTGTGTTTTAGTGCACATCAAATTCCCCCACACTAAGCCATTGTTGGTCCCATATGCAATGTTTATAAAATACGCCTGGAAATAAATAATGTAATCCCCCCATTTCTTATGACCCCTCACATCAAACAAGAACAAAAATGGTCTATTAAAGAGTTCAAAAATCATTTATCTCGAAAACGCCCTCGTTTTAACCACTTATTTAATAATAGATAAAAACTAAGATACAATTTTTATAAAATTTATTTAAAAAGGCTTAAAACGAGAGTTCGTCATCCTCGACTTTTTACAATCCTCAAACTAAGCTTAAAATGAAATCACAGCCAAATATAATATTAGGTGCTAACACTACTCATAAATGCTAATTGTATAAGCATAGCTACTTTTCGCTCCCTTATTCCTAGATCCTCTAAGGATTTTTATTATTATTATTGGTGACAAATAAATTATGTCCTTATTATCATAAAGGTGCTCGGTTTTGACCATAATTAGTTTGAAATCCTTTCCTAAAGAGATGATATGTTGAGAATAAGGTCCACATTAAAGTTCTAATTTCGTATGATTTAGGGGTTATCCTTTTTATTTCATCCCAAACAACTCAACTACGAGTCCAGAGACAAGGGCTTTATTTAGATAACCCCGGAGTTGAAATTTGGCTTTATTATTATTATTATTATTATTAATGTAACATTATTATCTCTCGGTCCTTTAAACAACTGACACATCAGGCGTCCTAACCGACAGAGCCAGTAGTCTTATTTCAACCTTAGAAAATTCCTTGACATTTTTGAAGACTGATACATCGGGCGTCCTAACCGACAGAGCCAGTAAACTTTTATGAGTCTCGGATTATTATTATTACTATGGGTCTTCTTTTGAAGACTACCACATCGGGAGCGAACCGACCAGAGATAGAGACTTTTATCAGCCCAGAGTTCTTATTGTTATTATTATTATCTCCACCCTTTAAAGGACTGCAACATCGGGCGTCCTAACCAACAAAAAATAGTGGTCTTATTTCAACTTTAATTTATTACATTATTATTATTATTATAGCCAAATTTCAAGTCCTGTGGTCTTTTAACCACCTAGTGTTGGGATTAAAAGCCTTCTTAATGCTGCTAGTATTACTACTGCTCATAACGAAGTTACTAATGCTCAGTTATGTTAGTGCTGCTTAAGAACTTCAGAGAAAAATGCTAAGTGTTTACTACTGCTAGTACACAGTTAGTACTGCTAGTGTAAAGTTACTACTGCTAGTGCATATTAGTGCTGCTCAGAGACTTAGAAGAAAAACTGCTAAGTAGTTACTACTGCTGGTACAAAAGTTACTACTGTTAGTACAAAGTTAATGCTGCTGAAGGAGTTAATGCTGCTAGTGAAGAAGTTAGTACTGCTGAGTTAGTTAGTACTGCTTATGTGATTTATATGAGTTATTTGTGTAAAAGATATGTATAACTTATTTGTTTAAAAGATTTGATATACTTAGGAAAGTATTGTAAGCCGTTTAGGACTCCTTGGTGTATAAAAGGAGGTTCTAGGGCATAGAGTTTGATATGAGTCATTCATAGAATTATCATAGCTTCAAGGTCTTTGTAACCCTAATACTTTGAGAGTATTCATATTATTTGCTTAATAATATTGGAGCTTTTATGTTTTGTTGAATTATATGTTCATTGTGTTTACTGTTTCATTGATAATTCTTCTTAATATTAAAGATTAGATTCCGCATAATCTTTAATACATTCAAACAAAGTTTCTACTATAGTTGTGTTTGATTTATCTAATTAACTAAACCTTAAACAAGCTTAAGGAATTCAATCTATTAAAGTGGGATCAACAAGTGGTATCAGATCTTGTTGAGAAGCTTTGAATAAGAAAAACCTGTTTTTATACACAAGATCTTTGTCTTAAAGATATGGATCAAGATTCTGCACACATGGTGGCTACATCCAAAGTTCCCATGCTCAAACCTGGTGAGTATGAGATCTAGAGGATGAGGATTGAACAATATATCTAGATGATAGACTATGCACTCTAGGAAGTCATAGAGAATGGTACAACCTTTCCAAAAACACAAATGGTAGAAGGTGTCATAACAGTGATGCCTATTACATCTGCTGAAGAAAAGGCTTAAAGAATATTAGAGGTGAAAGCTAGAAGTACTTTAATGATGGGCATTCTCAATGAACATCAGTTAAAGTTTAACTCTATAAAGGATGCTAAGAAGTTGCTGGAAGCTGTTGAAAAGAGATTTGGTGCAAATGCAGCTACAAAGAAGACTCAAAGGAATCTCTTAAAGAAGCAATATAAAAACTTCACTGTTTCAAGCTCTGAGATGCTTGATCAAACTTTTGATAGGCTTCAAAATCTTGTGAGTCAGTTGGAGCTTTTGGATGAAAAGCTTTCACAAGAAGATGTTAATAAAAAGTTATTAAGAAATTTGTCACCTAAGTGGAACACACATGCTGTTGTACGAAGAAATAAAGGTGATTTGGATACAATGAGTATGGATGATCTTTACAACAACCTCAAGGTGTATGAACCAGAAGTTAAAGGGATGTCTAGCTCAAGTTCAAGCACACAAAACATGGCTTTTGTGTCCTCTTCAAATAACAACACTAGTAGCATTAATAAAGCAGATAATCCTACTCATAGAGTTTCTACTGCTAGCACTCAAGTTAATGTTGCTAACTCTATATTGATAACTTGAGTGATGTTGTTATTTGTGCATTCTTTACTAGTCAACCAAATAGTCCTCAACTTGCACATGAGGACTTGCAACAAATCTATCCAAATGACATGGAAGAGATAGATTTGAGATGGAAAATGGCCATGTTGACTATGAGGGCAAGAAGGTTTTTGAAGAATATTGGAAGGAAGCTTATTGTTAATGGCAATGAGTCTATTGGTTTTGATAAGTCTAAAGTGGAGTGCTACAACTACCACAAGAGGGGACATTTTGCTAGGGAATGCAGAGCTCTAAGAAATAAAGACAACAAGAATAAGGAAAGCTAAAAAAGGAGTGTGTTTGTGGAAATATCTAACTCCACAGCTTTGGTGTCATGTGATGGTCTTGGTGGATATGACTAGAGTGATCAGGCAGAGGAAGGGACTAATTATGCACTCATGGCTTTCTCGTCTTCAAATTCTAACTTAGAAGTATCCAATGATTCTATTTGTTTAAAAACTTCTTTGAAAACTGTTGAATCTCTTAAATCTCAAAATGATCAACTGTTAAAAGATTTAAAGAAATCTGAGTTAATGGTTCTAGGTTATAAGACATGTTTAAAGTCAGTGGAAGAAAGACTTGAATTTTATAAAACAAATGAGTCTATTTATTTAGAAGATATTAAGGGCTTAAAAGTTGAAATTCATATAGGATAAATAACTATTATAGAGCTTAGGAAGAAGCTTGAAATAGCTCAAAAAGAAAAAAGATAGCATTCAACTTAATATAGATAAATTTGAAAATGCATCTAAAAGTTTAAATAAGGTCAGAGAGTGTCAGATAGTTGACAATTGTAAGAAAGGTTTAGGCTATAATGCAGTTCCACCTCCCTACACAGGAAATTTCATGCCTTCAAAACCTGACTTGTCTTTTACTGGTTTAGATAAGTTTGTTAATAAGCCTGTAGTTGAGAACAGTAAAGTTATGTCTAGTGAAGAAGAGCCTAAGGCAGTTAGGAAGAATAATGATGCCCCAATTATTGAAGAATGGGTGTCAGATGATGAGGAAGAGGATGTGTCTCAGCCTAAAAATGAAAAGAAAATAGTTAGGCCTAGTATTGTTAAGAAAGAGTTTGTCAAACAAGTTGAGCAACATAGGCAAAACACTCACAGTCCAAGAGGCAATCAAAGAAATTGGAACAATATGATGTCTCAAAAACTAGGAAGCAATTTTGAGATGTTTAATAAGGCCTGGTATGTGTGTGGAAGCTTTGATCATTTGCAGGTTGATTGTAATTGCCTTCAAAAACAGTTTCAAAATCAAAGGATGGTAAAACCTGTTTGGAACAATGCTCAAAGGGTGAATCATCAAAACTTTGCTAAAAAGACTCACCCCTGTGCTAAAAAGAACATGATTCCAAGAGCAGTACTAATGAAGTCTGGCTTAATATAAATTAATACTGCTAGACAAAATATTTCAAAAACAGCAGTATCAGTTAATACTGCTAGACGAGTTGATACTGCTAACTTAAAAACAACAGTGAATGATGCTAGACCAATGTCATATCTTTCTAAAACAACATATTCAACTGTTAAGAGGCCCATTAATAAGAACACGGCATTTAAAAATAGTAATATTAATCAAAGGGTTAATACTGTTAGGGGTAAAGAAGTTAATACTGCTAGGCCAAAAGCAGTAGTTAATGCTGTTAAGGGAAATAATGTTAATGTTATTAAGGCCTCAGCTTGTTGGGTTTGGAAACCAAAGACTAGAGTTTTAGACCATATTTCTAAACATAACAGTGCATCAATCACCCTAAAGAAGTTTGATTATATTGATGCACAAGGCAGATCTAAGTCAGTGATGGCTTGAGTCCCCAAAAGAAACTGATTTTCTTATCAAATGTATAGGGCAATTCACAAATGGATTTACAGGATCAAGGAGTAATTGATAGTGGATGCTCAAGGCACATGACAGGGAACATGTCCTATCTTATAGACTATGAAGAGATAGATAGAGGATATGTTGCCTTTGGAGGGAACCCCAAAGGAGGGAAAATCACTGGAAAAGGTACAATTAAAATAGATAATCTAGATTTTGAAAATGTGTATTTTGTGAAAGAGTTAAAGTTTAATCTCTTTTGTGTCTCACAAATGTGTGATAAAAAGAATAGTGTTATTTTTAATGACACTGGATGTATTGTTTTATCTTCAAACTTTAAGTTAATTGATGAAAGTCAAGTTTTACTTAGAATTCCTAGAAAGAATAATATGTATAGTGTTGATTTAAAGAACATAGTTACTAAAGGAGGTTTAACTTGCCTTTTTGCAAAATCCACATTTGACGAATCTAAACTTTGGCATAGAAGGCTAGGTTACTTATTTTTAAAACCATAAATAAATTGGTTAAGGGAAATCTTGTAAGAGGTTTACCTTCCAAACTCTTTGAAAATGATCAAACCTGTGTTGCTTGTCAAAAGGGAAAGCAGCACAAAGCCTCTTGTAAGTCCAAATCAGAGAACTCAATCAGTCTTCCTTTATATTTGTTGCATATAGACTTGTTTGGTCCAGCATTTGTAAAAAGCCTTATGAAGAAAATGTATTGCCTAGTTGTCATAGATGATTACAGTAGGTTTATATAGGTTTTCTTTCTAGCTACTAAGGATGAGACTATTGGCATTCTTAAGTCCTTTATAACTGGGATAGAAAATCTAGTAGATCACAAGGTTAAGGTGATTAGATGTGATAATGGAACTGAGTTCAAAAACAGAGAAATAAATCAGTTTTGTGAGATGAAGGGTATTTTGAGACAATATAGTGTAGCTAGAACTCCTCAACAAAATAAAGTTGCTGAGAAGGGGAATAGGAAACTAATTGAGTCTGCTAGGACTATGCTAGCTAATTCTAAGTTGCCAACTACTTTTTGGGCAGAAGCAGTTAACACTGCTTGTTATGTGCAAAATAGAGTGTTAATAGTTAAGCCTCATAACAAGACTTCATATGAACTTTTTGATGGTAGAACACCAACTTTAAGTTTTATAAGACCATTTGGGTGTCATGTTACCATTCTAAATACTATAGATCACTTAGGCAAATTTGACGGTAAGTCTGATGAAGGTTTCTTTGTTGGATACTCTTTGAATAGTAAAGACTTTAGAGTATTCAATAGTAGAACAAGGATAGTGGAAGAAAACTTTCATATTAGGTTTAGTGAGAGTACACCTAATGTTGTAGGTAGTGGACCAGATTGGCTATTTGATATTGATGTACTAACAAGAACAATGAATTATGAGCCAATTGTTGTAGGTACATAGTCTAATGGTTTTGCAGGTACAAAAGCAAGTGATAATGTAGGTCAAGCTAAAAAGGAGATAGAACTTGTCAAAAATTACATTTTGCTACCATTATGGACTGCTCATCCACCATTTTCCTAAAATCCAAAGAGTTCTCGTAATGATGGATCCAAACCTTCAAGTGATAATGGAAAGAAGGTTAATGAAGATCCAAGAAAAGATAGTGAATTTAATGATCAAGAGAAGGAAGATAATGTTAACAGCACTAACAATGTTAATGTTGCTAGCACAAATGAGGTTAATGTTGTTGGTGGAAAAACAAGCATTGAACTTCCATTTAATCCAAATATGCCTACTTTGGAAGATGATAGCATATTTAACTTCTCAAGAAATGATGAAGATGTTAGTGCAGAGGCTGACATGAACAATTTGGATACAACAATCCAAGTCAGTCATATTCCAACTACAAGAATTCATAAAGATCATCCTCTTGATCAAGTGATTGGAGATTTGCAATCAGCTACACAAACAAGAAGGATGTCAAAGAATTTGGAGGAACATGGATTTGTTAGTACTATTCAACAAAGAACAAATCATAAAGACCTTCAAAACTGCTTGTTTGTTTGCTTTTTATCACAGGAAGAACCCAAAAAGTTAATTCATGCATTGAAGGATCCAAGCTGGATAGAGGCTATGCAGGAAGAGCTTATACAATTCAAGTTACAAGAAGTTTGGACTTTAGTGGATTTACCAAATAAAAAAAGGGTTATAGGCCTTAAATGGGTTTTTAGGAATAAAAAGGATGAAAGGGAATTGTGATAAGAAATAAAGCAAAATTGGTTGCTCAAGGTTACACACAAGAAGAAGGGATTGATTATGATGAAGTCTTTGCTCTTGTTGCAAGAATTGAAGCAATTGGGCTATTTTTAGCTTATGCTCCATTTAAAGATTTTGTGGTGTATCAAATGGATGTAAAAAGTGTTTTTCTCTATGGAAAGATTGAAAAAGAGGTGTATGTATGTCAACCACCAGGATTTGAAGATCTAGACTTTCATGATAGAGTATACAAGGTTAAAAAAGCATTGTATGGACTACATCAAGCTCTTAGAGCTTGGTATGAAACCTTGTCAACATATCTGTTGGACAATGAGTTTCAATGAGGGAAAATTAACAATTGACAAAACATTATTCATCAAAAGGCAAAAAGGTGATATTTTGCTGGTCCAAGTGTATGTGGGTAACAAAGAAGTAGCTATGCAATGCATTTGAGAAGTTGATGCATGAGAAATTTTAGATGAGTTCTATGGGAGAACTTACATTCTTCTTGGGATTACAAGTGCAGCAAAAGAAGGATGGCATATTTATTAGTCAAGATAAATATGTTGTTGAAATTTTAAAGAAATTTGGGTTTACAAAAGTCAAGACTGCAAGCACATCAATGGAAACTCAAAAGCCTCTGCTCAAGGATGAAGATGGTAAAGAAGTGGATGTTTATATGTATAAGTTAATGATTGGTTCATTGATGTATCTTACATCTTCAAGATCTGACATCAAGTTTACAGTGTGTGCCTATGCTAGATACCAAGTCAATCCAAAAGTTTCACATCTTTATGCTATGAAAAGGTTTTTTAGGTACTTAAATGGTCAACCTAAATTAAGCCTTTGGTATCCAAAAGATTCTCCTTTTGATTTGGTAGCATACACTGATAGTGATTATGCTAGAGCAAGCTTGGATAGAAAGTCTACAATAAGAGATTATCAATTTCTTGGATGTAGATTAATATCATGGCAGTGCAAGAAACAAACAGTGGTTGCAAATTCCACAATAAAAGCTGAGTATGTGGCTACTTCAAGTTGTTGTGGACAAGTGCTTTGGATTCAGAATCAACTACTTGATTATGGGTACAATTTTATGCATACCAAGATCTTTATTAACAATAACAGTACTATTTGCATAATTAAAAATCCTGTTTTTCATTCAAAAACAAAGCATATAAAGACCAGACATCATTTTATTAGATATTGAAATGAAAAGAAATTGATTCAAATGGTCAAAATCCATAATAACAAGAACGTTGCAGATTTGCTTACAAAAGCTTTTGATGTAAGTAGATTTCAATATCTGATTGTTAGTATTGGAATGTTGAATCTTTAAAGTCTTTTATCTCTTTATGTTTTTGTAAAGTTTTGTATAAATTAGTACTGTTATTCATGTCATTAAAAGTTTCTACTGTTAAGTATAATTAGTACTGCTAGTTATACTTAATACTGCTAAGTTACTACTGTTAGTTATACTTAATACTGCTAGATATAATTAATACTGTGATAAATTGTGAAAATTGATATGGCTTGTGTTTTCTTGGTTTTTGGACTAACATTTTGCAGAAAAAGCAAAGAAAAGTGTTAAATTGACGATGGAAAAGCTTTTTTGAATGGAATTGGAGTTAATACTGGTAACTCAAAGTTAATGCTGCTAGGCATAACTTACCACTGCTGGTTCTAAGTTAATGCTGCTAGGCATAACTTACTACTGCTGGGTTACCACTGTTGGGTACAAGTTAATGCTGTTGATGGTATTTTCATAAATACTTCGATTAAGGGCTTCAATCAATCATTTAATTGATTTCAATCTTTCAAATACTCTCCATTTACAAACCCTAACTCAATTTTATCATCCATTATCAATACCTAACACAAATGGCGACTCTAAAGTTTGCTGATAGTCACAACATGGTCGCGTTTTTGTCTAAACCCGAAGAAAGTGATGGGTTTAAACAAATTGGGGATTTCTTGAATGCACACCCTGTTAAGCATGCACTAACGGTTAATCCTACAATATACATTTTTGTGTATTGAACAGTTCTGGGCTACTGTCAAGGCAAAAACTATCAATGAGGAAGTACAGTTACATGCCCTAGTGGATGGAAAGAAGATAATCATCACTGAAGCAACTGTTAGAAGAGATCTTCAACTAGAAAATGAGAAAGGTTTGGATTGCTTACCTAATTCTACCATTTTTGAAGAACTTACTAGGATGGGGTATGAGAAAATTTCACAAAAGCTAACTTTCTATAAGGCATTCTTTTCCCCACAATAGAAATTTCTTATTCATACTATTTTACAATGCCTAAGTTCAAAGACTACTGCATGGAATGAGTTTAGTAGTACTATGGCATCTGCCATTATCTGTTTAGCAACAAATCAGAAGTTTAACTTTTCAAAATACATTTTTGAAAGTATGGTTATGAACTTGGATAATGTGTCTGGGAAATTTTTGATGTATCCAAGGTTTGTACAAGTGTTTTTGAATAAACAACTTGATGGGTTTCCAAGTCACAAGAGAATTTATATTTCACCCTCTCACACTAAAAAGATCTTTAGAAATATAAGGAGGGTAGGAAAAGATTTTTTTGGAAAAGTGACAGATTTGTTTCCAACTATGTTGGTTCAAAACCAAATGGGTGAAGGTTCAGCAATGCCAACTGATCCCCAACACACACCAACTTTTATTCAACCATCTCCTCCACCTCAAAAGACTTAAAAACCTAAGAAGCCTAAGAGAAAGGACACTCAGGTACCTCAGCCTAGTGGTCCTACAAACATTGTTGCATATGAGGTTGTCCATAAGGAGTTGGGTGACAGATTAGTGAGGGCTGCCACTACTGCTTCTAGCTTAGAAGTAGAGCAGGACAGTGGTAACATAACTAAGACCCGATCCAAGGCAACACCCAATGAATCTAGTTCCCTAGGAACTACTTCAGGTGGTGGTCCCAGGTGCTAAGAAACCATAGGGGATACAATTGCTCAAACTAGGTTTGAGAATGTATCTACACAATCCTATGATCTACTGCTCGCAAAAGGTAACACACTTTAAAGTGGCGAGGATAGTCTAAAACTTACTGAATTGATGGAATTTTGTACCAATTTACAACAAAGATTTCTTGATTTGGAGAAGATAAAGACCACTCAACAGATTGAGATTGATAGCTTGAATAGGAGGGTCAAGAAGCTTGAAAAGAAAGATAGGTCAAGAACTCATAAGCGGAAGAGGTTATATAAAGTTGGTTTGAGTGCTAGGGTAGAATCCTTTGGAGATGAAGAAAGTTTGGGTGAGGATGCATCCAAACAGGGGAGGAGGATTAATGCTATTGATGCTGATGAAGACATTACTCTGGTTAATGTTCAAGATGATGCTGATGCAGAGATGTTTGATGTGGGTACTTTGACTAGTGATGAGGTATTTGCAGAACAAGAAGATGTTGCTAAAGATGTGAATTTAACTATTGATGAAGTTACTTTGGATCAAGCACTTGCAGCTTTGAAAAGTGTAAAACCCAAGGTAAAAGGGGATGTTATAGAAGAGCCAAATGTACCAGTTAGTGCTGCTAGTGCTTCAACAAAGGTTAGTGTTGCTACAATAACAACTGCTACAATTCCAACTCCAAGGATAGGAATTGTTATTACTGAGCTGGGTACACCTACAATAACAAGATCTTCACAACAACCATCACACGAAAAAGTTCAGGACAAAGGCAAAGGGAAAATGGTAGAACCTGAACCTGTGAAGAAAATGAGTAAGAAAGATCAACTCAGGAGTGACGAAGAAGAAGCTAAAAGATTACAAGCTGAGTTTGATGAAGAGGAGAGACTTGCAAGGGAGAAGGATGAAGCCAATGTTGCTTTGACTGAAGAATGGGTTGATATTCATGCTAAGATTAAGGTTGATCATGAATTGGCTCAAAGACTGCAAGCTGAAGAACAAGAGCAGTTCACAATTGAACAAAAATCCATATTGTTTAAAGAACTCCTAGAGCAAAGAAGAAAACACTTTGCAACTAAAAGATCAGAAGAGAAGAGGAACAAACCATCAACCCAAGCTCAACAAAGAAAAATCATGTGTACTTACCTGAAGAATATGGAAGGAAAGAAGCTCAAAGACTTGAAGAACAAATCTTTTGATTCTATTCAGAAGATGTTTGACATAGCTTTCAAGAGGGTGAATACATTTGTTAACTTTAGAACAGACTTGGTAGAAGATAGTTCAAAGAGAGCAGGAGAAGAATTGGAACAAGAGATTACTAAGAAGCAGAAGGTGGATGAGGATAAAGACACAACAGAGCTTCAAAGGCTAATCGAAGCCACTCCAGATGAAGAAGAGGTTGTAATTTATGTTGTACCTTTAGCTACTAAGCCTCCAACCATTGTTGACTGGAAGATCCATAAAGAAGGAAATAATAGCTACTTTTAAATAATAAGAGCTGATGGAAGTTCAAAGATGTACTTAGTCTTTAGCCAATTGCTTAAGAGTGTTGACAAATAAGATTTGGTAGAGCTGTACAAGCTGGTAAAGGCTAAATATGGATCAACAAGACCAGTGGAGGATATGGATTTGCTATTATGGGGAGATTTGAAGACAATGTTTGAACCACATGTAGAAGATGAAATCTAGAAGTTGCAACAAAGGTACAAAGTTTTGAGTTGGAAGCTATTTGACTCATGTGGAGTGCATTGCTTGAGTTTGCAATTTGGAATGATTTACATGCTGGTAGAAAAGACATATATCCCCTTACACCACCTACAATTACAGATATGTTAAACAAAAAGCTTCAGGTTGATTATTTTAGTGAAATGGCATGTCAGCTTCTTAAACTTCTCACAAAACAGCTTAAGAATCAATGAAGTGTTTGGAAGCATTCTCCTGGTGATTATGGAGCTTTTAATGGAGAAACTTGATGATTTTAGAGTTAAATATCAAGTTTAGGGGAGGATTGTTGGGATTAAAAGCCTTCTTAATGCTGCTAGTATTATTGCTGCTCATATCAAAGTTACTATTGCTCAGTTATGTTAGTGTTGCTCAAGAACTTCAAAGAAAAATACTAAGTGTTTACTACTGCTAATACACAGTTAGTACTGCTAGTCTAAAGTCACTACTGCTAGTGCATGTTAGTGCTGCTCAGAGACTTAGAAGAAAAACTGTTAAGTAGTTACTACTACTGGTACAAAAGTTACTACTGTTAGTACAAAGTTAATGCTGCTGAAGGAGTTAATGCTGCTAGTGAAAAAGTTAGTACTGCTGAGTTAGTTAGTACTGCTTACGTGATTTATATGAGTTATTTGTGTAAAAGATATGTATAACTTATTTGTTTAAAACATTTGATATACTTAGGAAAGTATTGTAAGCCGTTTAGGACTCATTGGTGTATAAAAAAAGGTTCTAGGGCATAGAGTTTGATATGAGTCATTCATAGAATTATCATAGCTTCAAGGTCTTTGTAACCCTAATACTTTGAGAGTATTTGTATTATTTGCTTAATAATATTGGAGCTTTTATGTTTTGTTGAATTATATGTTCATTATCTTTAGTGTTTCATTGATAATTCTTCTTAATATTAAAGATTAGATTCTGCATAATCTTTAATACATTCAAACAAAGTTTCTACTATAGTTGTGTTAGATTTATATAATATAACTAAACCTTAAACAAGCTTAAGGAATTTGATCTATTTAAGTGGGATCAACACCTAGACAACGGGTGTGAGCCGTCCGGAATCAGTAGCCTATTTCCCCATAACATTGACAAAACCTCCATGTGTACCTTACTTTCACCAGAAGGAATCTCTACGAAGGGATCAAAACTAAAAAATGCAAAAACCAAAGTAACTTTATTTATTTAACAATTTTATAATGTTTATTAAGCTGGTGGGAGCAAAAAGCCACAATTAACCTGTATGAGCTCTAAAGAGATCCAACTGCTTCACGCTTAGCATCTAACTTATATTTAACTCTATCATTTTTTGTTCTTTGCAAAATTTTAGCAAACGCTTAGTCTCAAAAGCTAAGGGAAAAGCTAGAGTTTAATACTCGATCAAGTCAAAATATCCTTAGTTCTACGGGCCTACTTATTCACATATCTAACAATAACTAAGAGATATTTATTTATTTATTTTTTAGCATAAAATAAAGCAATATTTATGTTAAAATGGGGTTGCGTAAGGCACAGACAGGCACATGTATGATCAATTTTGACAGAACCCCCCCCCCCCACACACACACTTAGAATGGAACATTAGCCTCATTGTTCAAAAATATCGGGTTTTACCCCCACACTTAGGAACAAAAAAGGCAAATGCAAAAAATTTCAAGTGTGAAAGGGGAAATAAAATCATATATATA
>BQNB010005505.1:5977-101894 GCA_026074375.1 Tanacetum coccineum | reverse complement strand
CGAAAAACGAAGCCAAAACGACAAAACCGGACTCGGAATGGAAAAGCAGGAAAAGACAAAGTCAAAATCCAAGCCCAAGTGTAAAAAAGTCAACCCCGAAGCCAAAAGTCAAGAAAAATAAGTTTGAGGGCTAAATTTGTCAAAACCCTAAACTTATTTAAAGAAGAAAACAAGAGAAATGAAGACAAGGGCTCAAACTGCCAAATTGGCAAAGTTATACCCCAAGGGCCAAAACTGCCAAGGTCCAATTCCTATAACTAACAAGGACCTTGGGTGCAACTCCTTATATAACCTTTGGGGACTTAATTTGCCAAGTCCCCAAACCTCTCAATACAACAAGGACGAGTGGTGCAAAGAGATATATAACCATGAGGGGCCAAACTTGCCAATTACCCAAACCTTCACCCAAGTTCAAAGTACTGTATATCTCTTTCGTTTGTTCCCGCCAAATCCCATACCCCACAACCTGTCACCTCGTTGACCTCCCATATACCTCCAAAAATGTCACCATAACACACCCCACACCCCCACATGGGTTTGCCATGTTGGCAATCCCTAAATCCACCAAGATCATCAAGGGTTGATAAATGTCGACTTGGGCACCAAGAAAAATGGAGGGCCAGGATTGTCTCTGTCTACACACTCACAACAAACACACTGTATTTTTGTGTCTACAAGAAAGCACACTAGGAAGAAGACAACAAGAGAAAAAAGTGAACCCTGGCTTGTTTGTTTTGCTATTTAAGCAATGTAAGCCCATTGTGGCAAAGGGAGTAGTTTTTAGTGTTTTAAAAGTTTAGTGTGTTAAATTTTCAGTTTAAGTTCTTTATTGTACTTGTACTTCACTTTTTTTTTAATGCAAATTCAGTTAAGTTTTTTTTATTTATGTTCTAAGCTTCAATTGTCTCCTTAAAACCTTTAAGCTTTCATTTAAGCATTTTCTATAACCTGTTTTAAACTGAAATACAAGTTTAAGAAAAATTCAAAAGAAAAACAAAGTTACTGTATGATTGATCAAGTATGGATGAATAAGCAATATTGGAAGGCTTATTGGGATTGCTTAGTTTTAGCTTATTTATAAGCTGTGGGTAGGATTTTAGAGCTTATTAGGTTTCAAATATCCTGTTTTGAGCAAAGGATTAAAGGTACATTACTTTTAAATTTTGCTTAAAAAGTTACTGTAGCAATTACTTATTGGCTTATTTATAGCTTATTAATGTTCTTTTGTGCTTATTTGTGTTCATTAATGTCTAAGTATGTCTTTAAGTGCTTTCATTTCATTTTTATGCAACTTGATTAAATTCTGTCTAACTTAGCTTAAAACTGTCACTAGCTTATTGCCCTTTTTAAGTGCTTATTTTTTTTAGCTTTTCATCTTTTTATTGTCTTAAATTGCATAAGTAGTATTAGTCTTTCAAAAATTTCAGTTAAATTTAGCTCTTATAGTTTTAAAAATCCTTTTTAAAATATTAAGGGGGTGTTTGGGTTAAGTGTAAAAACGGGTCAAAACATGGTTTGGTATGGGTTGGGGTCACAAAGTAGATTTAGCTTAAGTATTTAAGCTTGTTTGAGTCTGTTTTACCAAAGTTTTTAGTCAAATCCTGTTTTTTTTAAGTTTTTACAATTGTCCCTTTGAAACTGTGGTGTTGAAAAAGCTACAAGAGCTTATTTCATAAGCTCTTGTAATCTTGAGTGTTAGTATCAAAAATAAAAGTGTCATTTGAGTGTAAAAACAGTTTTTAAAATCCTTTTGGTCATTTGACTTTGTTGAGTCAAAGCTGTCAAAAAAGTTAAGTGTCAATTTTTTAAGCAAAAAGCCCATTTTTCATTCTCAAAAATCAGCATGTTTTCTTTGTGTTTAGGGGCTTAAAGTTTGAGCATAAGCTCACTTTAAGCCACTCTAGATCTGTTTCAACTTTCTTTTTTCATTTGAGCTTATTTGACAGCTTAAAATAAGCTGTCAAATTAAGCCTTTGTCCTTGGCTTATTTTCCCCTGGTGCTAAGGGGTTATCTTTAAGCCTACTTTTCTAGCTTATTAGTGAACTTAAGTCCTAGCTTTTGGCTTATCTTAAGAGCCCATAAGCTCTTTTATAAGCCCTCTTTGTTTCAGTCCTTAAAAAGCCATTTTGATAGCTTATTTTTAAGCTAAAAGTAGCCCTTTGGCTGTTTTTACTTAGCCCTAGTGTAGGTACTGCTTAATTTTCTTTCTAGCTTATTAGGGGCTTATTAGTTTGTGAATTCAGTCCCTTACTTGCTTATTAGTTGTGTGAGTTGCCTTAGAAAGCTTATTCCCCTTTTTCCTTGGCTTATTAAGCTTTTAAGCCCATATTCATACCCAACAGTACTAACTCCTTAGTTAGTACTGTTGTGGGTTTAAGTCAAACTCTTTGGCTTATTGAGCTTATTCTAAGTTGCTTATTCTTGTTCATAGCTTATTTTGTTTGTGTAGTTAGCTGTGTTTGCTTATTTGCCATTTCCTTGGCTTATTTTTTTGTAATCAGCCCAAGAATTTAGCCACTTTTAGTTTTTAAGCTTAGTTTAGCTTCTGTCTAAGTTAAGCCCTTTTTTTAAGCTTATTTAGTTATTGCGTTTTAGTTTTCAGTGCTTATTTAGGGTAGGGTAGTCAATCCTTTTAGCTTTTTAGTCCTAGTTTTAGCTTAAGTGTCCCAAGTGTCCAAAAGTATTAAGCATTTTTGGCCCTTAAGCTTGTTTAAGCAAAACTGTCGTTTTAAAAGCCCATTTTAAGCTTATTCATAAGCTTCTAGAAAAAGTTGTAGTTTGAAAGGTTGTAAAACCCCACCACCCCCCCGACTCCCCCCCCCCACCCCACCCCCCCACCCCCAGCCATAAGCTAACAACTTGGTTCACAAAGGTTTTTTCAGAAAAAAAGGGAAACAAAGGGGTGACCCGGGTAAGCAAGACTCGAACCCGGGTCTCTACCCTCGATACATCCCCTTTTTATAAACATCACTTACCGCTGCGCCCTTGGGACTTTTTCATTAAAGTCCCAAGTGGTTTAATATTTAACCTCATTTTCCATTTTTAGTCTATAAGCTGTTTACAGCTTATTTCGGGCTTATTTATAAGCCAATTTTTAGCTTCTTATTTTTCGTAGGTTAATCATAGTGTCTAGTATTTTTAGTAAAATTTTCAGAATTTTTAAAAGTCGTTTAGTATTTTTTATAATTTAATTTAGTTAAAAGTTTAAAAAATTCATAAAAAATACAAAAATTATCAAGAAAAGAATTTTTCTATTTTAGAGAAAATTTTAGTAGTCATATAGTTTGTAGGAAGAATATAAAACTTTTCGTAGGGTTATTTTGTAACTTTTGCTTTTTAAAGAACCGGTTCCTGGTAACGGATGTTTGTCTTGACTATCGTTTTTGGGTCCAAACGACCTCCGTTTTCACAGTCCTTAGTCCTTTTTTATTCTTCGTTATTTGTCTCCTAGAGTAGTTTAGAAGTAAAGAGTTTCTCGAATTGTTAATTTTTAGATTTATAGGTTTGCCCCTTTGTTCTGTATTCGTGCTCAAGGTCGTTTTCTAGCTTAAGTTCATAATTTTAAGTTTTCTTAAACGTTTTGTTTGTTTATTGTTTTAATTTAACATTCGCACGACTCTCAAAACATTTTTCACATTCAAACTCCAATCTCTACTGTAATCGATCCCAATCCAGCCTCGTTGGGATACAACGACCCGGAACTTTTCTATACTACTTCTTCGTTTCGTATTGTGTTTCCAGACTATTCATACATCTATATTTTATATTTTATATTATATATATATATGGTTGTAGTGTTAGCTCAATCACTACCGGACGCACGCCAACCCGTCTGACACCACGACTGCAAGTCCACACACTACCATCTCGCTCACGACATGCCACCTTCACCACATCATTCCGCACCGACTGCCATCATCATGCCGCACCCCGCCACACGCGACCCACAGCCAACCATAACACTACCACCATCATCATCATCATCATCACCCCGTCACCCCGCCCCCATCTCCACCGAACCCCACCACCAGACCACCACTAGAGAGTGCGTTTGATTTGGATTTGCACCATTAAGGGTGCGTTGGGTTTTCAACCCGACTAGGGTACGTTGGGTTGTGGTTCAGCCGAATGGGGTGCGCTGGGGTTGTGGTTTCAGACAAGGGTGCGTTCGGTTCGATAATGGCAGTTAGGGGGTGTTCTATTGGTTTTCGTTAGCACCGGTTAGGATGTGTTTGGTTTAACAATGCAGCGGGTGCGTTTGGTTTACCAACGCAGCGGGTGCGTTTGGTTTACCAACGCAGCGGGTGCGTTTGGTTTAGTAGCAGCCGTAGGGTGTGTTTGGATTTGGGTTTACAAGATTAGGGTGCGTTTGGATGTGCAGAAAACCGTGAGACAGTGTTTGGGTGAGCAGGAAACTATTAGGGGTGCATGTGGGTTTAGAGAAGACAACAAAGGGGTCTGTTTGTTTGGTTTTGCGGAAAACAGCCAAGGGTGTGTTTGGTTTGCGTTTGGTTTTGATAAAAACACCACGTAGGTGCGTTTGGTTTAACAGACAAGCACAAAGGGTGCGTTTGTTTAAATTGAATAGTAAAAACTTTAGAAGATTTCATATATATATATATATATATATATATATATATATATATATATACACATTCATATATATATTAAAACCGGATCTAAATGGTGGTTTAATAATGGTTAAATAAAGGTTAATTATTAAATCTCGTTTATATATATATATATTGAAATGCGCGAGTATTTGCAATATGGTTTGATAAAGCGAGGAAAACATTAGATTTTTGTAAATATGGAAAATGTCTAATAAACGAAAAGGTTATGACGAAACTTATATAAAAGTTCTATACTTATTAAATTTCGTTATAAATTCTATTATTATAAAAACCCGAAGAAAATGGCAAGGTTATATAGTTTTAAGATTTTAAAACTTGTTATTATACAATGACCGGATAAACAAACGAAAATTATACTCTTACAAGTGGGATAACTAATTTAGCTAAAACCGTCAAGGAAACGAAATACCAAATTATAAAATATTATTTTATAATTTCACGGCTAATTAGACGGCTGTTAAATGAACTATTGTAAATGCTTAAGATGTCGTCCTAACTAATCCAAAAGCTTAAAACGGTTTTATTTTTATGCAAAACCTTTATTAACTTAATTGGTGATTTCCGAACATGTGTCGAATAATGTTATTTTAATTATTATTTTTCACGTGTCGATTATGTAACTTTTCTTAAATATAAACACACTGCCGAACAAATAAAGTACGTTTATTTTATATTCGTTTTTTTGTTTGTCTTGGACTAATAATCCACGATATAACAATTTATATACCTGATCATTTTCATAATGTTAAGATATAACGGATATATTACACACTTTAAGGAATTACGTTTACTTTCGATTTATTTTAATTGTTAACAAACCGACTAACTATTACAACATGGAAATCTAAATCATTATCAACGTGTCACGTTGATGTGACTATTCATCGGGAAACACAAATACATTATCCTAGGCTTGTGGATCTTAGCCGATAAGATAAACCGCAACTTCTTGATCGAGCCGCTTCGTCTTCCATTCGTGTTGTGCATATTAGATACCTATCTGTCAATCTTTCTTCATCATCGAGGAGAGTTTCATAGCCTCACGTTTTACATGTTTTACATATATTTTTGGGGTGAGAACATGCTTGTTACAAATTCATTTACGTGTTTGATTTAAACTTGCTACGTGCTCATTTACAACTCGTTTGTATACATGTTTATAAATGCACTTACTTGGTTGATTTCCATACTCATTCTCACATCTTGCGAGGAGATACAATACTTGGTTTAGTTTTTTGGACGTAAACACATACTATATTTTATGATTACTATAAGCTCAGGTGTTAGTAATGGTTAACAAAAGATAATTCAATGCTGAGGGTGTCCAGGTGGGGACATCCGGTGTAGGCACACGTAATGTAATTCAATGCTGAGGGTGTCCAGGTGGGGACATCCGGTGTAGGCACACGTAATGTAATTCAATGCTGAGGGTGTCCAGGTGGGGACATTCCCGGTGGTAGGAACACGTAAAAGTTAATTAAATGCTGATCGGTGTCCAGGTAGGGACATCCGGTGTAGGCACACGTAAAGTAATTCAATGCTGAGGGTGTCCAGGTGGGGACATCCGGTGTAAGCACATGGCCCTTATTTATGTTAGCGCATCAGTTTCATGAGTTTAGAGTAATCGTAATCATTGTTTTATACACACATGGATATTTACCGTGCCTTGAATAAAATGGCAATTCATACTTTTTTAGTGGTGGTCTAATCTATACAAAACGTTTTTTGTGACTATTTGGGGGAGTTTAAATGGTCATTGCATGCTTACAACTGTTTGATTCTAAAAATCACCATACATAGATATTGGAAGGACATTTAAGGGATATAAATGGACCAATACACACATTGGAAACCTTTGGTTTTAATATTTATTTAAACAAACGCGTAATGAAACTCACCAACTTAATGTTGACACTTTAAGCACTGGTTTTTCTCAGGTGAATCAGATCGTTGGCCTACTTTGATGTGCACTGGAGTCTAAAATTTAACAAGATTTCATTTATGGATTTCTACTTGCATACAAATGATCAAATCTCGTTGTGTAGCTTTCAAGCTTTTCATGGTGATGCAATTATGGGACAAATGTTATATCAATTTCAAGGAAGTCAACGAGATTACTTTTCAAACGACACATTTAGAGTTCGTTCTCTTGTATCTAGCGCTGTGTATTATGAAGTAACGCCCCCGGACACATTTCTGCTGCGACACATTTTTGAGGGTGTTACAGATTGGTATCAGAGCACTGGTTATAGAGAACTAGGTTGCATATTTTACCCTAGACTATAACCGTTTTCACAAACAATGCATCACAACAAACATTTTCAAAGTGCATACACACTACTTGCTTATGTGCTTACATTACGTGCTGGATTAAGTGCTTACATGTCATACATATATATAATATATATGCTTGCATACTTTGCGTATATCATGCGCTTATTTATATAAGAGTTATTTATATAAATACTAGAACATTTCTTAAGGCATTGTGAAATGCACAACGGCCTCATTTTATTTTATTTAGACATTGTGGGTTGCACAATGGTCTCACTTATTTCTCAGGCATCGTAAGTTAAACAATGGTCTTTAAGAATAATATTTTCTTCATAGTTATATACAATATCGTATTATACGAAGACCGTCATAATTTTTGTTTACATGGAATTATGTATGAATCTAAGTATTACAGGTCTTGTATGGGCGAGACTTGTAATATAAGGATTGATATGATAATTGGTATGTCAACAAAACCCGTCACAGCTCTGATTACCTGGGATTATGTATAAATCTAAGTATTACAAGGCTTGTATGGGCGGGACTTGTAATCGGAGGATTTATATGATAATTGCTATGTTGACTTGTTCATCGAGACTTTTACCTGGTTTACTCTAACCGAGTACTCATTAACTATCTTGAACTCTAGGTCGATGTTCCTTGGTAGTTTTACTCCCTGTCTCAGAAGACGAGTTTGAAACACTCGTCCCATACTCTTTAGAGCACATGCATCGTCATCTCATCCATCACCTTGAAGGTTATGTGAGTACGCGTATTGCATCGGGAATTATTAAGTAGGATGATTTATAATTTATTTATTTGAAAGGATTAGGACTCCTCTTTAGTTAAATAAAGAAATTATAAATCCCCGAACCATAAGTTTATCATTTCTTACTTACATAAATTAGGACGCTCCTTTATGTAAGTAATGAATTATAAATGAGTGGGCTTAATGGTATCCGATATGAGACGAGTATGAACTCGAACCTGATAATTAGCAGAATCCATTAAAAAGGTTTAGAAGCACAATAGTGTCTTGCCACTCAGTAGAATCTTACGGCCTCACTTGGAACTACCTTATCTCATCCTTAAGTTAGTACTTTTGCCGTTACAAATCTTTACGATCATGAACTGTTCGTGAAACTAACACACTTGTTACACACTTGAGCTAATAGAGTTAGTTCATCTACGAACTAAAGACTGAGTACCATAATCCACCGTCTATCGCATTAGCTCTCTCGCGAGCTCCTCCCGTTGTTGAATTTTATTCTGGAGATATTGTTTCTCGGAGGGTCCTTACCCTCTGCATCCCATCACCATTGTTAGGGTTATTGTTGTTATGGTTGCTATTGTTAGGCCCTAGAGCAGTCCCAGCTTGTACGACTTTATCCAATAGGTAATGCAACCCCCTTAATCTGTTTTAACTTAGCTTGTTTATTTGAGCTTATTTGACAGCTTATTGAAAGCTGTCAATATAAGCTCTTGTTTTAGCTTAATTCTCCCCTGGTGCTAGGGGCCCATTTTCAAGCCTTCTTATTTAGCTTATTAGTTAGCCTCAGCATGAGTTATTGGCTTTTCTAAAAAGCCAATAAGCTCTTTGTTAAGTTCCCTGAGTTTCAGTCCTTAAAAAGCCCCTTTGATAGCTTATTTTTAAGCTCAAAGTAGCCCTCTCACTGTTTTTGCTTAGCTTAGTTTAAGGATTGCTCATTTTCATTCTAGCTTATTAAGTTTAACTCAGTTGCTTATTCTTGTCCTAAGTAGCTTATTTTGTTTGTGTAGTTAGTGTGTATGCTCATTTTTCTTATTTTCTTTGCTTATTTAGAGTCAACAGTAATAGCCTTTTTGCTTTTAAGCTTAGTTTAAGTTTCTGTCATATAAGCCCTCTCTCAGCTTATTTAGTTGACCCAATTTAGCTCCCTAGTGCTTATTTAGGATAGGGTAATTAATTCATTTAGCTTATTTGTCCAAGTTTCAGCTTATTAGTCTAAATGTCCAAGACTTAGCATTTTAAGCCCTTAAGTTAGTTTAAGCTTATGTCGACTTAAAAAGCCCATTTTCAGCTTATTCTTAGCTTTCTAGAAAAAGTTGTAGTTTTGAAAGTTGTTAAGCTCAATAAGCTTAACAACTTTGGTTCACAAAGTTTTTCGAAAAAAAAGGGGAAGACAAGGGGTGACCCGGGTGAGCAAGACTCGAACCCGGGTCTCTACCCTCGATACATCCCCTTTTTATAAACATCACTTACCGCTGCGCCCTTGGGACTTTTTCATTAAAGTCCCAAGTGGTTTAATATTTAACCTCATTTTCCCTTTTTAGTCTATAAGCTGTTTACAGCTTATTTCGGGCTTATTTATAAGCCAATTTTTAGTTTCTTATTTTTCGTAGGTTAATCATAGTGTCTAGTATTTTTAGTAAAATTTTCAGAATTTTTAAAAGTCGTTTAGTATTTTTTACAATTTAATTTAGTTAAAAGTTTAAAAAATTCATAAAAAATACAAAAATTATCAAAAAAATATTTTTCTTTTTTAGAAAATTTTATTTAGTCATATAGTTTGTAGGAAAAATATAAAACTTTTCGTAGGGTCATTTTTGTAACTTTTTGCTTTTTAAAGAACGGTTCCGGGTACGGATTTTGTCTTGACTCGTTTTTGGGTCAAACGACCTCCGTTTTCAGTCTAGTCTTTTTCATTCTTCGTTATTAGTCCCCTAGAGTAGTTTAGAAGTGAAAATTTCTTTGTAGGGTTAATTTTGAAGATTTTAGGTTTTTGCCCCTTTGTTCGGGATTCGTGCTCTCGTTTTCTAGCTTAATTTCATAATTTTTAGGTTTTTCTTAAACGTTTTTGTTTGTTATTGTTTAATTTAACTTTCCACACTCTCAAATCATTTTTCTCATTCAAACTCCAATCTTCTGACTGTATCGATTCTCCAATCCAGCCTCGTTGGGGATAAACGACCCGGGAACATTCTATACTACTTCTCGGTTTCATTGATTGTGTTTCCAGACTATTCTTACTATATATATTTTATATTTTATATTATATATATTTTAAGGTGTAGTTTAGCCTCAATCACTACCGACGCACGCCACCCTCGACACCACGACTGCAGCCCCACACTACCATCCTCACGACATGCCACCTTCACCATCATCATCCGCACCCGGCTGCCATCATCATCCGCACCTCCGCCACCACCGCGAGCCCACAGCCACCATAACACTACCACCATCATCTCATCATCATCATCACCCCGTCACCCCGCCCCCATCTCCACCGAACCCCACCACCAGACCACCACTAGAGAGTGCGTTTGATTTGGATTTGCACCATTAAGGGTGCGTTGGGTTTTCAACCCGACTAGGGTACGTTGGGTTGTGGTTCAGCCGAATGGGGTGCGCTGGGGTTGTGGTTTCAGACAAGGGTGCGTTCGGTTCGATAATGGCAGTTAGGGGGTGTTCTATTGGTTTTCGTTAGCACCGGTTAGGATGTGTTTGGTTTAACAATGCAGCGGGTGCGTTTGGTTTACCAACGCAGCGGGTGCGTTTGGTTTACCAACGCAGCGGGTGCGTTTGGTTTAGTAGCAGCCGTAGGGTGTGTTTGGATTTGGGTTTACAAGATTAGGGTGCGTTTGGATGTGCAGAAAACCGTGAGACGGTGTTTGGGTGAGCAGGAAACTATTAGGGGTGCATGTGGGTTTAGAGAAGACAACAAAGGGGTCTGTTTGTTTGGTTTGGCGGAAAACAGCCAAGGGTGTGTTTGGTTTGCGTTTGGTTTCGATAAAAACACCACGTAGGTGCGTTTGGTTTAACAGACAAGCACAAAGGGTGCGTTTGGTTTAAATTGAATAATAAAAACTTTAAAAGATTTCATATATATATACATATATATATATATATACATTTATATATATATTAAAACTGGATCTAAATGGTGGTTTAATAATGGTTAAATAAAGGTTAATTATTAAATCTCGTTTATATATATATATATATATATTGAAATGCGCGAGTATTTGCAATATGGTTTGATAAAGCGAGGAAAACATTAGATTTTTGTAAATATGGAAAATCTCTAATAAACGAAACGGTTATGACGAAACTTATATAAAAGTTCTATACTTATTAAATTTCGTTATAAATTCTATTATTATAAAAACCCGAAGAAAATGGCAAGGTTATATAGTTTTAAGATTTTAAAACTTGTTATTATACAATGATCGGATAAACAAACGAAAATTATACTCTTACAAGTGGGATAACTAATTTAGCTAAAACCGTCAAGGAAACGAAATACCAAATTATAAAATATTATTTTATAATTTCACGGCTAATTAGACGGCTGTTAAATGAACTATTGTAAATGCTTAAGATGTCGTCCTAACTAATCCAAAAGCTTAAAACGGTTTTATTTTTATGCAAAACCTTTATTAACTTAATTGGTGATTTCCGAACATGTGTCGAATAATGTTATTTTAATTATTATTTTTCACGTGTCGATTATGTAACTTTTCTTAAATATAAACACACTGCCGAACAAATAAAGTACGTTTATTTTATATTCGTTTTTTTGTTTGTCTTGGACTAATAATCCACGATATAACAATTTATATACCTGATCATTTTCATAATGTTAAGATATAACGGATATATTACACACTTTAAGGAATTACGTTTACTTTCGATTTATTTTAATTGTTAACAAACCGACTAACTATTACAACATGGAAATCTAAATCATTATCAACGTGTCACGTTGATGTGACTATTCATCGGGAAACACAAATACATTATCCTAGGCTTGTGGATCTTAGCCGATAAGATAAACCGCAACTTCTTGATCGAGCCGCTTCGTCTTCCATTCGTGTTGTGCATATTAGATACCTATCTGTCAATCTTTCTTCATCATCGAGGAGAGTTTCATAGCCTCACGTTTTACATGTTTTACATATATTTTTGGGGTGAGAACATGCTTGTTACAAATTCATTTATGTGTTTGATTTAAACTTGCTACGTGCTCATTTACAACTCGTTTGTATACATGTTTATAAATGCACTTACTTGGTTGATTTCCATACTCATTCTCACATCTTGCGAGGAGATACAATACTTGGTTTAGTTTTTTTGGACGTAAACACATACTGAAATTTTATGATTACTATAAGCTCAGGTGTTAGTAATGGTTAACAAAAGATAATTCAATGCTGAGGGTGTCCAGGTGGGGACATCCGGTGTAGGCACACGTAATGTAATTCAATGCTGAGGGTGTCCAGGTGGGGACATCCGGTGTAGGCACACGTAATGTAATTCAATGCTGAGGGTGTCCAGGTGGGGACATTCCCGGTGGTAGGAACACGTAAAAGTTAATTAAATGCTGATCGGTGTCCAGGTGGGGACATCCGGTGTAGGCACACGTAAAGTAATTCAATGCTGAGGGTGTCCAGGTGGGGACATCCGGTGTAAGCACATGGCCCTTATTTATGTTAGCGCATCAGTTTCATGAGTTTAGAGTAATCGTAATCATTGTTTTATACACACATGGATATTTACCGTGCCTTGAATAAAATGGCAATTCATACTTTTTTAGTGGTGGTCTAATCTATACAAAACGTTTTTTGTGACTATTTGGGGGAGTTTAAATGGTCATTGCATGCTTACAACTGTTTGATTCTAAAAATCACCATACATAGATATTGGAAGGACATTTAAGGGATATAAATGGACCAATACACACATTGGAAACCTTTGGTTTTAATATTTATTTAAACAAACGCGTAATGAAACTCACCAACTTAATGTTGACACTTTAAGCACTGGTTTTTCTCAGGTGAATCAGATCGTTGGCCTACTTGATGTGCACTGGAGTCTAAAAGTTGACAAGATTTCATTTATGGATTTCTACTTGCATACAAATGATCAAATCTCGTTGTGTAGCTTTCAAGCTTTTCATGGTGATGCAATTATGGGACAAATGTTATATCAATTTCAAGGAAGTCAACGAGATTACTTTTCAAACGACACATTTAGAGTTCGTTCTCTTGTATCTAGCGCTGTGTATTATGAAGTAACGCCCCCGGACACATTTCCGCTGCGACACATTTTTGAGGGTGTTACAGATTGGTATCAGAGCACTGGTTATAGAGAACTAGGTTGCATATTTTACCCTAGACTATAACCGTTTTCACAAACAATGCATCACAACAAACATTTTCAAAGTGCATACACACTACTTGCTTATGTGCTTACATTAAGTGCTTACATGTCATACATATATATAATATATATGCTTGCATACTTTGCGTATATCATGCGCTTATTTATATAAGAGTTATTTATATAAATACTAGAACATTTCTTAAGGCATTGTGAAATGCACAACGGCCTCATTTTATTTTATTTAGACATTGTGGGTTGCACAATGGTCTCACTTATTTCTCAGGCATCGTAAGTTAAACAATGGTCTTTAAGAATAATATTTTCTTCATAGTTATATACAATATCGTATTATACGAAGACCGTCATAATTTTTGTTTACATGGAATTATGTATGAATCTAAGTATTACAGGTCTTGTATGGGCGGGACTTGTAATATAAGGATTGATATGATAATTGGTATGTCAACAAAACCCGTCACAGCTCTGATTACCTGGGATTATGTATAAATCTAAGTATTACAAGGCTTGTATGGGCGGGACTTGTAATCGGAGGATTTATATGATAATTGCTATGTTGACTTGTTCATCGAGACTTTTACCTGGTTTACTCTAACCGAGTACTCATTAACTATTGAACTCTAGGTCGATGTTCCTTGGTAGTTTTACTCCCTGTCTCCGAAGACGAGTTTGAAACACTCGTCCCATACTCTTTAGAGCACATGCATCGTCATCTCATCCATCACCTTGAAGGTTATGTGAGTACGCGTATTGCATCGGGAATTATTAAGTAGGATGATTTATAATTTATTTATTTGAAAGGATTAGGACTCCTCTTTAGTTAAATAAAGAAATTATAAATCCCCGAACCATAAGTTTATCATTTCTTACTTACATAAATTAGGACGCTCCTTTATGTAAGTAATGAATTATAAATGAGTGGGCTTAATGGTATCCGATATGAGACGAGTATGAACTCGAACCTGATAATTACCAGAATCCATTAAAAAGGTTTAGAAGCACAATAGTGTCTTGCCACTCAGTAGAATCTTACGGCCTCACTTGGAACTACCTTATCTCATCCTTAAGTTAGTACTTTTGCCGTTACAAATCTTTACGATCATGAACTGTTCGTGAAACTAACACACTTGTTACACACTTGAGCTAATAGAGTTAGTTCATCTACGAACTAAAGACTGAGTACCATAATCCACCGTCTATCGCATTAGCTCTCTCGCGAGCTCCTCCCGTTGTTGAATTTTATTCTGGAGATATTGTTTCTCGGAGGGTCCTTACCCTCTGCATCCCATCACCATTGTTAGGGTTATTGTTGTTATGGTTGCTATTGTTAGGCCCTAGAGCAGTCCCAGCTTGTACGACTTTATCCAATAGGTAATGCAACCCCCCTTAAACTAGGTAAACACCTATCGACGGAAAGATGATATCGACTATTCATTTTTTCGACCACTAGTATTGAAGACTTAGGTCGGCGATGCAACCTAGTACTTGCCTAAGTAAAGTTGATAACTTACTGTCAGATTATGCCTCGTTCATTATTAATCATCGAAGATTACGAGTAGTATGAACGAGACTCCGTCCTCGTGGGGGGGGGGGGGCCTCCTACGTAACTTATACAAACATACTCACGCGGCTACACTTTCTTCTTGAGGTTTTCACTATAATGAGACATTCCTCATAACGCGGTTATATCAATCATAAGATCCGTAATGATATTTTTGAGATACCTATTTTGATGGATTAAATATCCTGGTCAAACTTAGCCAAAAATTGTTGGTATATGGAGAAGTGTCGAAACATCTAATTTTTGCTGAATAAAGTTATCAGCGTCTTGTTTAGAACGAGTTATCAAACCTTAAGTCTTTTCTTGGTCACACAATCGGATAACACGAACTTAATCTCGGGACGAGATTTCTTTAAAGGGTAGGTACTGTAACATCCGGGAATTTTCAAAAATTTTAAAGAACTATTTTAATCTTTGACTTTTCGAGTTTGACATTGACTTTTTGACTTTTAGTCTTTTATTGTCACATAAAACGATTATCGCGTAACTGGTAAAATTTTCGGAACATATTTCAATAATAAATCATATTTATTATTACACACCTCTAGTACAAAGTTATTTTTAACTTATTTGATTCGAAAACGAAAAAGATATATGTTATTTATAAGCTGATGTATTAAAAACGAACCACCAAATCACGTTTTCACGACCCGGACTCTAAAGCAATTTGATGTAAAACAACATTCCGAACAACTTTTTAGTTTTAACCGAGACCTGAAAACAGTCAGAAAGTGACTGAAATGCCCTCGCAAGATTATAGAAACAAGAAAATAATTAAATTATATTTAATTAACACTTTTTATTAAATAAAAGGATTTAATAAATTAGTCGTCATTTCATTCAGTAACGTTTGTTGAAGACGCAAATATTCGAGTAAAAGATCATTTTACGGACAAAGTTTATCGGAAATATACAAATAAACAATAAACGTTTTAAATAAATTTTGTAAAACGTTTATGAAAATTAGTCGAGTGAATACTCGTTTTTATGGGAAAAATGATTGGGAAAACAATGGCGCAAGTTTCGTGACTCGAATCGACCGTTAACTAGTTCAAACAAGTCCCGAACCGATAGTTATCAAAACTATATTAAAAACTTACACAATTTACCCTAGAAAATTGGTGACTTGTCAATTCTATTTATAACTTTTATTATTAATATAAAAGTTTTATATATTTTCATTTCATTTTCATATAAAACACACACACATGCACCTTCTTCTCTCCTCTCTCAATTCCGGCCAGCCACCGCCGCCGGCCACCACCGCCGCCACTCGCCGCCGCCGGAAAACTTTTCCGGCGGACTTTTCCGGCCAAGTTCCAAAAGACTCCCCATCACCGGATCTATTCGATCCCCACCACCACGCGCCTCCACGCGCCTCTCCATCATCCTACCCACCACCGCCGCCGCCGCCGCCCTTATCATCATCATCATCATAATATCATCACCACCCCACCACCCCCACTGCCACTGACGCACGCCACCCTCGATACCACCATTGCAGCCCCACACCACCATCCCCACGACATGCCACCTTCACCATCATCATCCGCACCCCGCTGCCATCATCACGCCACAACCACCGCCACCACGGCGAGCCCACTGCCACCATAACACCACCACCATCATCTCATCATCATCATCACCCCGTCACCCCGCCCCCATCTCCACTGAACCCCACCACCAGACCACCACTAGAGGGTGCGTTTGATTTGGATTTGCACCATTAAGGGTGCGTTGGGTTTTCAACCCGACTAGGGTACGTTGGGTTGTGGTTTCAGCCGAATAGGGTGCGCTGGGGTTGTGGTTTCAGACAAGGGTGCGTTCGGTTCGATAATGGCAGCTAGGGGGTGTTCGTTTGGTTTTCGTTAGCACCGGTTAGGATGCGTTTGGTTTACCAACGCAGCGGGTGCGTTTGGTTTACCAACGCAACGGGTGCGTTTGGTTTAGTAGCAGCCGTAGGGTGTGTTTGGATTTGGGTTTACAAGATTAGGGTGCGTTTGGATGTGCAAAAAACCATGAGACGGTGTTTGGGTGAGCAGGAAACAATTAGGGGTGCATGTGGGTTTAGAGAAGACAACAAAGGGGTCCATTTGTTTGGTTTGGCGGAAAACAGCTAATGGTATGTTTGGTTTGCGTTTGGTTTCGATAAAAACACCACGTAGGTGCGTTTGGTTTAAATTGAATAATAAAAACTTTAAAGGATTTCATATATATATATATATATATATATATATACCATTTAAATATATATTAAAAACTGGATCTCGAATGGTGGAGTTAATAATGGTTAAATGAAAGGTTTAATTATTAAATCTCGTTATATATATATAATATATCTTATATACTATATCTATAGTAAAATATATAATTATATATAATATTATAGATAATAGTATATATATATATATAAATTGAAATGCGGCAGAGTATTTTGCAATATGGTTTGATAAAGTCGAGGAAAACATTCGATTTGTTGAATATGAAAAATGACCTAAAAAAAACGAGAAAGGTTATGACGAAAACATAATTTTTTTTTTTTTTTTTTTTTTTTTTTTTTATTTTAAAAAAAAAAAATAAAAGTTTCTATACTTATTAAATTTCGTTATAAATTCTATTATTATAAAAACCCGAAGAAAATGGCAAGGTTATATAGTTTTAAGATTTTAAAACTTGTTATTATACAATGATCGGATAAACAAACAAATTTATAACTCTTGACAATGGGAAAACTATTTTAGCTAAACTCGACAAGAAACCCTATAATACCAAATTATAAAATATTATTTTATAATTTCACGGCTAATAGACGATGTAATAACTTTTGTAAAAGCTTTAAGATTGTCGTCTATCTAATCCAAAAGCTTTAAAACGTGTGTTTATTTTTATGCAAAACCCTTTATTAACTTAATTGGTGATTTCCGAACATGTGTCAAAATAATGTTATTTTAATTATTATTTACACGTGTACGATTATGACAGATTTTTCTTAAATATAAACACACGCCGCGCATTAAATAGGTTTTTTTATATTTCGTTTGATTGTTTGTCTTGGTATATAATCCACGATATGAATTATATACTTGTTCATTTTTCATATGTAATATATACGGAATATATTACACACTTTACGTTTACTTTCGATTTATTTTATTTAACCAACCACCAAACTATTACAACATGGAAATCTAAATCATTATCAACGTGTCGCGTTGATGTGACTATTCATCGGGAAACACAAATACATTATCCTAGGCTAGTGGATCTTAGCCGATAAGATAAACCGCAACTTCTTGATCGAGCCGCTTCGTCTTCCGTTCGTGTTGTGCATATTAGATGCCTATCTGTCAATCGTTCTTCATCATCGAGGTGAGTTTCATAGCCCCACGTTTTTACACGTTTACATATATATGGTGTTTGGGGTGTGAACATTCTTGTAACAATTCATATTACGTTTTTTTAATTAAAGCTCGCTACGTGCACATTTACAACACGTTTTGTAAACATGTTAAAACGCACTTACTATGTTGATTCCATACTCATTCTCACCATATTGAGCGAGGAGATACAATACTGGTTTTAGTATATTTTTTGGACGGTAAACACATACTTATATTTTAATGATACGATTAAGCTCAGGTTGTATGTTACAAAATAATTCAAAATGCAGAAGGGTTTTCGCAAGGTGGTGACGATCCGTTAATGCCACACGTAATGTAATTCAATGCTGAGGTTGTCCAGGTGGGGACATCCGGTGTAGGCACACGTAATGTAATTCAATGTTGAGGGTGTCCAGGTGGGGACATCCGGTGTAGGTACAGACGAAACAGTAATAAAATTCTGAGGGTGTCCCAGGTTAGGGACATCCGTGTGTAGGCACACGTAAAGTAATTTCAATGCTGAGTGTTCCAGTGGGGGACATCAGGTGTAATGCACAAGGCCCAATAATTTATGGTTAGCGCATCATTTTCACTGAGTTTAGAGTAAGTCGTAATCATTATTAATACACACATGGGTAATTACTGTACCTTAAATAAAATGGCAAAATCATACTTTTGGTTAGTGATGGTCTATTTAACATAATTTTTTGTAGACTAATTGGGGATTTAAATGGTCATGGCATGCTTTAACAACAGTTTTGATTTCCTAAAAATAATACATATATATTGGAAGACATTTAGAGGATTTAAATGGAGCATACACACGTTGGAAACCTTTGGTTTAATATTTATATTTAAACAAACCTATGAACTCACCAACTTTAATGTTGACACTTTTAAGCATGTTTTTCTCAGGTGAATTAGATGCGTGGCCTACTTGATGTGCACTGGAGTCTAAAATTTGACAAGATTTCATTTATGGATTAGTGCTACTTGCATACCATATTCAAATCTCAGTTGTGTAGCTTTTAAAGCTTTATCATGTGATAGCAATTATATAACCAAAGTTAATATCAATTTTCAAGGAGTCAACGAGATTACTTTTCAAACGACACAATAGAGTTCGTTTTCAAGTTGTATCTAGCGCAGTGTAATAATGAAGTAGAGCGCCCCGGACAACATTTTCCGCTGGCGACGACATTATTTGAAGAGTGATACATATTGGATCAGTATGGAGCACTGGTTATAGAGTAACTAGGTGCATAATTAAACCCTAACATAAACCGTTTCACCAAACAATTCCATCACAACCAAACATTTTCAAAGTGCTATACCGCATTACTTGCTTATGTGCTTACATTACGTGCTTGCAGTTCAGTTGGCATACATGTCGTGACATTATAAATAATAAATAATGCGGTGCGTAACTTTGCGCATAACAGACACTTATTTATATAAGAGTTATTTATATAAATACCAGAACGTTTCTTAAGGCATTGTGAAATGCACAACGGCCTCATTTTATTTTATTTAGACATTATGGGTTGCACAATGGTCTCACTTAATGTCTCAGCATCGAAAGTAAAACACAATGTCTTTAAGAAAAAATATTTTTCTTCATAGTTATAATACAATAATCGTATTATAATACGAAGACCGTACATAATTTTTTGTTTACAAGGAATTTATGTATGAATTCTAAAGAATCTACAGGTCCTTCTTGTATGGGCGGACTTTTAATATGAGGAATGATATGATAATTGGTATGTCAGACAAAACCCCGTTTGCACAAAAATAAATCTGATTACCTGGGACTATGTATAAATCTAAGGTATTTACAAGGCTTGTATGGGTTGGTACTTGTAAACGGTAAGGATTTAATATGTAATTTGCTTATGTTTGGACTGGGTCAATCGAAGACCTTTATACCTGGTTACTCTATACCGAGGTACTACAATTAACATCTTGAACACTAGGGTCGATGTTCCTTCTGGTAGTAATTAGGCACTCTGTCACCGAAGTGCGAGTTGAAACACTCGTCCCATACACATTTCAGATCAACATGCTTTCGTTCATGGTCAATCATCACCTTGAAGGTTATGTGAGTACGCGTATTGCATCGAGAATTATTAAAGTAGGATGATATAAATATTTTATATTTATCTGAAAGGAATTGATGAACTCCTCTTTAGTAAATAAAGAAATTGTAAATCCCCGGAGTAACCAAAAGTTTTTTATCATTTCGTTACTTACATAAATTGAGGACGCTCCTTTATGTAAAGTAATGTAGATTAAAATGAGTGGGCTTAATGGTATCCGATATTAGACTAGTAAGAACTCGCACTGATAATCACCAGAATCCGTTTAAAAAGTTGTAGAAGCACAATAGTGGTCTTTGCCCACTCAGCAGAATCGTTATGGCCTCAACTTGGAACTAGCCTTAACTATCCTAAGTTTGTAGTACTTTTGCCGGTACTCAATCTTTACGATCAAGAACTTCGTGAAACTAACAGACTTGTTAACAACACTTGAGCTAATGTTAGTTAATCATCTAACTAACTAAAGACGAGGAGATACCATAATCCCCGTCTATCGCATTAGCTCTCTCGCGAGCTCCTCCCGTTGTTGAATTTCATTCTGGAGATATTGTTTCTCGGAGGTGGCCTTACCCTCTGCATCCCATCACCATTGTTAGGGTTATTGTTGTTATGGTTGCATAAATTGATGGGCCTAGAGCGGATTCCCAGTCTTGCAGACGACTTTAACCAATAGTTATTGCAACCCCCCTTAAACTAGTAATACACCTATCGACGAAAGAGATAAGTCTGGACTATTCATATCGTGGACCCACTAGTATGAAGACTTAGGCGCGATACATCCCTAGTACTGGCCTAAGAAATATTGTGATACCTCCATTCAATAGCCTCGTTCATTATTAATCATCGAAGATTACAGATAGTAGGAACGAGACTCCGTCCTCGGACATTTAAGAACTTATACAAACATACTCACGCGGCTACACTTTCTTCTTGAGGTTTTCAACTATAAATGATACGTTTCCTCATAACGCGGTAATATGATCAGTTCATAAGATCCTTAATGAAATTTTTGAGATACTATTTTGGATGATTTAAATATTCCTTGGTCAAAGATAGCCAAAAAATTATTGGTATATAGGAAAAGTGTGTCGAAACATCTAATTTTTTTTCGGAATAAAGTTATCAGACTTCCTTGTTTAGAACGAGTTATCAAACCTTAAGTCTTTCTTCGGTCACACAATCGGATAACACGAACTTAATCTCGGGACGAGATTTCTTTAAAGGGTAGGTACTGTAACATCCGGGAATTTTCAAAAATTTTAAAGAACTATTTTAATCTTTGACTTTTCGAGTTTGACATTGACTTTTTGACTTTTAGTCTTTTATTGTCACATAAAACGATTACCGCGTAACTGGTAAAATTTTCGGAACATATTTCAATAATAAATCAGATAATATTATTACACCCTCCTAGTCCAACGTAATTTTTTAACTTATATGATTCGAAAAACGAAAAAGATATATGTTATTTATAAGCTGATGTATCAAAAACGAACCACCAAATCACGTTTTCACAATTCGGACTCTAAAGCAATTTGATGTAAAATGACATTCCGGGCAACTTCTTAGTTGTGCCCGAGACCCGAAAACAAGCAAAAAGTGACTGAAATGCCCTCGCAAAAATTTTGAACACAACGCGTACCGACCCAAAATAATTAAATTTATATTTAATTATCATAATTTATTAAATAAAAATATTTAATAATATTAAATAAAAATATTTAATAAATTAAATATCTTGTTAATCGAAAACGTTTGTTAAAAACGCAATTATTAAAGTTAAAATTCATTTTACGGATAAAGTTTATCGGAAAAATATATAAATGAATAACAAACGTTTAAAATAAATTTTGTAAAACATTTATGAAAACTAGTCGTGTAAATACTCATTTTCGTTGAAAAAATGATTTGGAAAACAATGGCGCAAGTTTCGTGACTCGAATCGACCGTTAACTAGTTCAAACAAGTCCCGAACCGATAGTTAACAAAACTACGTTAAAAATTTACACAACTTACCCTAGAAAATTGGTGACTTGTCAATTCTATTTATAACTTTTATTATAAATATAAAAGTTTTATATATTTTCATTTCATTTTCATATAAAACACACACACATGCACCTTCTTTTCTCCTTTCTTAATTCCGGCCAGCCACCGCCGCCTGCCACCACCGCCGCCACTCGCCGTCGTCGGAAAACTTTTCCGGCGGACTTTTCCGTCCAAGTTCCACAAGACTCCCCATCACCGGATCTATTCGATCCCCATCACCACGCGCCTCTCCATCACCACCACCCACCACCGCCGCCGCCGCTGCCCTTATCAGCATCATCATAATATCATCACCACCCCACCACCCTCACTGCCACCGACGCACGCCACCCTTGACACCACCATTGCAGCCCCACACCACCATCCCACGAACCATGCCACTCACTAAAAATACACAGGGTGCCCATACACCATCATCATCCAACACCCCGCTCGCCATTATCAACGCACAAAACACCGCCACCACCGCGAGCCCACAACCACCATAACACCACCATCATCTCCTCATCATCATCATCACCCCGTCACCCCGCCCCCATCTCCACCGAACCCCACCACCAGACCACCACTAGAGGGTGCGTTTGATTTGGATTTGCACCATTAAGGGTGCTTTGGGTTTTCAACCCGACTAGGGTACGTTGGGTTGTGGTTTCAGCCGAATGGGGTGCGCTGGGGTTGTGGTTTCAGACAAGGGTGCGTTCGGTTCGATAATGGCAGCTAGGGGGTGTGTTCTATTGGTTTTCGTTAGCACCGGTTAGGATGTGTTTGGTTTAACAATGCAGCGGGTGCGTTTGGTTTACCAACCGCAGCGGTGCGTTTAGTTTCCCAAACGTCAGCGTGTCGTTTGGTTTAACAACGCAGCGGGTGCTGTTTTGGTTTAGTAGACACGTAATCCCGTAGGTGGTGTTGATTGGGTAAACAAGATTAAGTGTGTTGCCGTTTGGATTGCAGAGAAACCGTGAGACGTGTTTGGGTGAGCAGAGAAACAATTAGGGGTGCATGTGGGTTAGAGAAACAACAAAGTGGTCCGATTGATTTAGGTTTGGCGGGAAAAACAGGCCAATGGTGTGTATTGGTTTTTCGATAAAAAAACCCCTCGAAAGGTGCGGTTTGGATTTTTGGGTGGCGCTTTTCTAAACAGACAAGCACAAAGGGTACGTTTGGTTAAATTGAATAATAAAAACATTAAAAAGATTTCAATATATATATATATATTATATAGTAATAATATATCTATATAAATTAGTATATATGTAGTATATATATAAATATAAATATTATAAATATATAATAACACCTCAATAAATATTATATTAAAACCGGATCTAAATGGTGGATTAATATGGTTAAATAAAGTGTTTTAATTATTAAATCTTCGTTAATATATACATATTGTATAAAGCGCAGAAGTATTTGCAATATGGTTTGATAAAGCGAGGAAAACATTAGATTTTTGTAAATATGGAAAATGTCTAATAAACGAAAAGGTTATGACGAAACTTATATAAAAGTTCTATACTTATTAAATTTACGTTTATAAATTACCTATTAGTTATAAAAACCCGAATCAAATGGGCAAGGTTTAAGATAGTTTTTAAGATTTTTAAACTTGTTATTATACAATAACCGGATAAACAAATGAAAACTATACTCTTACAAGTGGGATAACTAATTTAGCTAAAACCGTCAAGGAAACGAAATACCAAATTATAAAATATTATTTTATAATTTCACGGCTAATAGACGATGTAATAACTTTTGTAAAAAGCTTTAAGCGATTGGCGTCTTAATTCTAATCCAAAAGCGTTTAAATATCGTGTTTTATTTTTTATGCAAAAGGCCCATTTAAAAAACTTAATTGGTGATTTCCTGAATATGTGTATCCGAAAAATGTATATTTTAATTATTAAATATTTTCACGTTTTCGATTTATGTAACATTCGTTAAATCTAAACACTGAAAAAATGTGGAACAACGCCGTCTCATTAAATATGTTTTTTTTATATTTCCCGTTGATTGTTTGTCGATGTATAAAAACCACGATAGATTATAAACTTGGTTCATTTTTCATATGTAATATAATACGGAATATATTACACACTTTAAATTAACTTACTATTCAATTTATTTTTATTTTAACCAACCACCAAACTAATACAACATGGAAACTAGAATCATTATCACACTTGTCCGCGTTGATGTTACTATTCCACCCGTGGAAACACAAATACATTAATCTCTAGTCACATTGGATCTAAGCCGATAATTATAAACGCGCAACTTCTTGATCGAGCCGCTTCGGTCTTCCATGCTCGTGTTGCATAATTAAGATGCCTATCTGTCAATCGTTTCGTTCATCATCGAGGTGAGTTACATATAATAGCCTCCAACATTTTACATGTTTTTACATATAATTTTTGGGAATGACATGCTTATTTACAAATTCAATACGTGTATTTGTATTTAAACTCTGTTTACGTGCTCATATACAACTCGTTTGGTAAAACATGTTTACAAAACGCACTTACATGGTTGATTTCCATACTCCACATCTTCACATCTTGCGAGGATATACAAAACTTGGTTTAATTTTTTTTTTGGACGGTAAACACATACTATATTTATGATTACGGATTAGCTCAGTTGTATGATACAAAGTAATTCAATGCTGAGGGTGTATCCAGGTGGGACATCCGATGTGGGCACGCGTAATGAGTAATTCAAATGCTGAGGTTATCCAGGTGAAGGGACAATCTGGTGTAGGCACACGTAATGTAATTCCCAATGCTGAGGGTGTCCAAGTGTGGACATCCGTTAGCACACGTAAAAGTAATTAAATACTGAGGGTGTCCAGGTAGGGACATCCGATATAGGCACACATAAAGTAATTCAATGTTGAGGGTGTCCAGGTGGGGACATCCGGTGTAAGCACATGGCCCTTATTTATGTTAGCGCATCAGTTTCATGAGTTTAGAGTAATCGTAATCATTGTTTTATACACACATGAATATTTACTGTGCCTTGAATAAAATGCAATTCATACTTTGGTATGGTGGTCCTATCATCCATACGTTTTTGGTGACTACTTGGAGATTTAAATGTCTTGCAATGATTTACAACATGTATTATTTCAAAAGGTTTAGTTAAGAAATCTGATTTAGACGTTAGAGCATCATTGTAAACAATGGCTGGAAATTCATTCTCAAAATCTTTAAAGAAGTCTAAATCATCAATACAACTGACCGTAGGCTCGGGTGATGGAAACAAAGGCATATTGACTTTTTCATTATCATTTTCCGAATCCGTTTTCAAATCATTGGTAGAAATTATTTTATAAGAAAACGAGTTTTTGTCAAAAACTACCGTGTAATCTTCATCGTCGGATTCGTCAAACGAAATTCTAAAGTCAATTTCATCGTTAAGGGAACTTACCGTGGGTTCACAAGAGAGTGTTTCATTTGATGTCAAATTATCATTGAAGACTATAGCTGGGAATTCGGTTTCAACGGATCTGAGGTCGTGAACGTCTTCATTATACCAGATCTTACCATACTTAGCAGTTTCCTAGTTAAACACTTTCCTACATTTTCAAGCTTTTTCTTCCTCGAGCCTGATGTATTCTTCCATAGTAATGTTCGGGTCGTCCATCCTGTAATAAACTTACTAGGGCAGAAAACCGTCAAATAACTTGTAAGTCGTATTCAGTGAACTGAAGATGCCGTATTACATACACAGAATAAATAAAAAGGAATATAAACTATTCTAGACTACACCGATCCTAAGGGTTAGATCTAATATAATGCTAAAAACCAAAATATCAAATAAAAATCAAGATTAATTTTCACTCTCCGACAACGGCGCTAAAAACTTGATGTGTTGTTGTGAGTAGGTATATTATGTATCAAGTTTTACTATTTATTTTATGCTGACTATACATATAACAACACATTAACGGGCATTGTACCCAATCAGATGTAGCTTTGTTGGTAAGTAGAGTGTCGATCACTAAGAGCGAGAGCATTAATTCCTAATTCTATTAGTATTTTAGTTATCTATGTTAGTTCTAATTAATTCTATTCTATGTTAAACCTAAGTTAAACCTAAGCTAATGGTAAAGGGGGGTTTCAGCCTGAGAGACTGGCACAAGGTTTAGTTATCTAACCTAAGGTTTTGATGACAAGTAAAGCAATAAACACACACAAGAATATAAACAAACGATAAAGAAATAGTCAAGAACTAATGTGCGGAAAACATATCAACCATGAATAATCTGATAAAACATAGGTTTGTTTATTAGTGCAATGATTGACTTATCTCGAAGGGCATATCATTCCTAGATTTAGGCGGTACTTCTTCCTAAAACCTAGACACTCTAATTCTATCACAATTAGACGCATCCGCATAAAGCAAGCATTTTGTTGATTATAATCTATCTTAGGAGATTAATAATGGTGATCTTACTAAACCCTAGCTCATTGAGACTTTACCCACTTACTGCTTAATAACTCTTTATATACTAGTAGTCCACTGTCCGAGTCTTTACCAAAGGAATCATAACGTCATTTGTTGATCCTAGGGTTATCTGCTAGTCCAACTTGTTCACTAAATCAATGGTAAAGATAGGTTAATATTTGTGATCCTATGATTATAAATGTATAAATAGCTATATGGAGAACTATCTCGGACTCTTAGACTACTCCCAAACAACATGTAAGTTGCAACACATTAAATATGTAAGACTAGACCCAGTTGAATGATAGGTGTTGGATTCCACTCTAGATAGATCTTTACTGCCTGTTAAGGATGGTGATTAACCTATGTAATCACAAGCTAATCACAAGAGAGACTCTTGCTTAGAAAAGCTAATGTCTAAGCGGCATATAGACACAACTAATAAGAAGAACAGGACTAATAAAACTAAAAGATCCCTCTATGGATTTCTATTAATTAACAAGGAGAAATGTGTTTTTTCTGGATCGGTCTATTTCTCTAAGCCGTAGGTTCTCTTTATAGTGGAGAAACCCTAATCAGCATTTACTAAAAATGCGTGAGATTGATATGCATGAATATCTTCCTTATTTAGCTTATGCATATCCTCATCTTTAACTAACTAAAATCTTATCCTGGAATAACTATTTAACTCTACCAGGACTAAGTATTCTACCAGTAGGAACTACATACCTACTAGTAGAAACTAAGTATTACAAATATTCCTAACAATCCTCCCCTAAAATGGAATTTAACTATGTTAATTTCCAGTTTCTAGATAGATCTTCAAACTTGAACCTTGAGGATTGAAATATGAACTTTACAACAACATCCAATATGCTTGAGTCTTGACTTGAACACATGAAACTTCTGCACAAATCTGTATTTCTTCATACAAACACATTTAAGAGTCTAATGATGAGGAGAATTGAACATTGAGCATATCTTGTGTCAAACAGATTGGTCTTCATAGCCTTGGAACAGAACATCAAAAGTCTTGTTGAACTTGAACATCAAAAGGCAGCAACTTGAACCAGCAACAGACTTTGGAACCACCGCATCTACATGAGTAGATTTGATAAGCCTTTACCAAGTAGCTACTCACTCTTGGGCTAGCTAATTCTTCGGTGGAATCATGACATCACCCTGGTGAATTAGTAACCAGTCCAACTCTTAGAACATGAATCAATGGTGAATTGGAACACCCTAATGATTTTTGGCAAACCATCACAGCCATAAACGGATTTTATATGTCTTTACCTGTAGCCGTTTGCTCAGGACTAGCCAACTCTTTGTTGTGATAACAAGGTGAGTTAATTACCCTACAATTTTTAGCAAATTGTCAGCTATCAACGGATTTGTTAAGTCTTTCCCAAAAGTCATTTGCGTTTGGACTAGCCAATCTCTCAGCAAAAGAAGCATGGGTGAGTTAAATACCCTATAGTTTTGAGCAAACTATTAAAGCTATCAACGGATTTAAGAATCACACCAGAGCCGTACCCTCATGGTGAATCAACTCTTTCTTGTTTGTGAGACATGGTGAGTTGAACACCATTTGTTGTGTGGTGGTTAACCAACACCCAAACCCTAAAAATTTCTTTTTTTGTTCAAAATGTGTTGCAATAAAACCAAGCAGCATGCCAAAAACTGTTTCCATGTCTAAAACTTGGTGCATACTTAAAAATGTTTATGGCACACGGTGCAAAAGCTAATAAGTATAAAGGTTCTATATAAAAACTTTATATATCAAAAATAAATTTTAAATAGCAAAAAGATTTATGATATATAATAAACTTAACAGTACCATTCATGAACCTTAGGACGCTTGGAATCAGAAATTTGTTTCTTGAGAAAGGCAATCAACTGAACCGCAGTGGTAAGTTTATTACCTACTATTCCGTGACAAATCTCCAGCTGATGATCGAGCATCCTTTCGATAAGGTTTATAGTGAGGGGATACTTCTTGTCCACAAACATATGTATAACCAGTCCACTAACTGTTTCCAACACATGAACACCAGAAAAAGAATATAGCTTCTAGTTTTAAATACTCCAGGTGTGTTGGTTCTTCTACAAATCACTACCATCATTCACTTTAGGTGAATCCATCAAAATCTTAAGATCTCCCCAAAGAACAAGACCAACTCCCTCAGCTTTCTTATCTTGATAAAACGTCATCACGCGGCCATAAATCGTCATCAAGTCTGCTCTAGTGACCAAGTGAAGGATTTCCCTAAGGCTTGTGAAGTACTTGCGAGAGTTGTCTAGTCTGTAGATGGCATTGATCGATCCTAACCCCGTAGGCAATAACTCCTAGTCAACAACAACATATAAATGAACAGGTGTATCACAATCAGAAGCAGAATCCTCATCAGAAGCATACTTAATGCACAATTTGTGTTCAGCGTCAGGATCTCCTTCTTCAATTGGAATGGTAGATTGAGAAGTATGAACACCTTTTCTGCCTAATAGCTTCTTCTTGGTACCAACCTTCTTGAGTGAGGAGGCAGTTTGTTGTGCTTTAGAAGCAATGTTAGAAGGAACTTCAACATCCTCTACTGAAGCTTCCTGAGAAGGAACTTCAACTTGAGCTTCTGGAATATTCTGAGAATGAGAAGGAGCATCAACTTTCTCTCGTAAAACATCTTGAGAAGGAGCTTCTACGTCTACTTCAACATCACCAGTCTTGAGTTTCTTTGAAGAGGCATTAGTCATTGGACTACCATCTCTTTTCAGACCCCTTGTGAATGCAACAGCTCTTTGAATCTTATTAAACTCTTCTTGAAGCTGTTCAGGAGAGAGTTTCTGAACTTGAGCCATAGTCTAACCAGTAGAGTATACAGCAAGACCTTGATTCTTTACATAAGTTCTCATATATTGCCTGAGCTGAGCTGGTGTAATAGGCCCATCCCTCCATTCTTGAGCCGTTCTCAGCAAGTTTCTTTTCTTCGAGAAGTTACCCAAGGCAACCATCTTGGCTCAAAATCATCATCAAGTAAAATCTACCCCAAAAATTTATGGAAGATAAGTCTAGATTTGCTTGAAGACGATCCAAATTATCTCCCAAGCACATCTGAGTATGTTTGCAGCAGGATGCAAGACCTCTTGCTTGTCTCTTTCTTTTGTCTTTAGTCATCTCAAAGACTTAGACCTACTGCCTAGCTAAATTACATCCATCATAATAGGATTCAGCTCTTTGCTTTCCAAATCTGCTATTGTTGAGCTGTAAACTCTGAGCAGCCTCCCAACCTATCTGCCTTCTTCAAATGCGTGAAGTCATATCTTGAGTTGAGTACGTTTCTTCCAACAGCAACACCTTGTTCCTTTTCTGCATCTTTGACAGTGTATGAAGGAGGTAGCAGTGTAGTACCACTCCTAGCAGGAATTGGTTCAGCAGCAGGAATAGAACTACTGGTAGGAACAGTTGTGCTACCAGGAGAAACGGTTGAAGGACCAGTAGGAGCAACACCAGAAGGAACATCAGTAGGAACATCACTAGTAGGATCATAAGAACAAGCAGCAGGATTACTAGAAGCACCACCAGGAGATTTAGTGGAATCAACAGTCACAGCTGCATTAGCCAATGCATGTAGAGCATCCAAATCCACATCTTGCTCTCCTCCGTCTTCTTTGTCAGAATCACTCACAACCACCTTTCTTTTCTTTATCTTGAGTTTCACTTCCATTGCTTTGACTTGTTTGACCAACTTTCCCACCACATCCTTAAATAGCTTCTTGTGTGCCTTGAGCTCAGTTTCCAAAGAATTTACTTTCTGCACAAGAGTAGAAACTACAGAGGACAAAGCAGTTAGAGTAATAGGGTCCTCTGCACCTCCTGAAGTGTGACCTGCAGGGGAAGCTTGAGTGGACCTTGGTGGAAATGCATGGAAAGAACCTCCCAAAGGTTCATCATCCACATTGGTGGAAGTGAAAGGTGCATCATTAGTCTCTTGGACTTGTGAAAAAGAAGCAATATCTGGGTCTGAACTTTGACCATGCTCAAAGACTAGAGCAATAGGGTCAGAAGTTTGTTGTCTTGGGGGTGCAGTCAAATGGTCTTGAGGTTGGTCAGTCTCAGGCATAGGCTCAGGAATAGGTTCAGGATGAAATATTGTGGGACAGTTGTACAACAACCCCTGCACCAGTACCCGCTTGGAACGCCATAGCACAAAAAAGTGGCATAGGCCTTCCCCTCAAAGTTGAGCTTCATATTAGCAAAAAGTTTACTAGATAGCTTGAACACTTTGTATGGTGTTGTATTACTAGTTTCTATAGCCAAAATGGTTTGAAGAAATCTAGGATACATTAAAAACTTTTTAGCATTGCCTATGTTACTAACCATCCCCTTAAAAATGTAACTAGACCAGTTAAATTTCCTCCTATCAGATAGACAAATAAGAGCAACAGCAATTGGGCTACCAAATTGATCCCAACTACCAGACTTGGTACTGAGACAGTGAAGAATGGTGTGAACCAAAAACCTCCATTGAGGTGAAAACTTATTCTTGTAAAAGGTTAACTTGCCTTCAGTGACATATCCAAGATTATCCATTCCAAAGTATATGTCCGCAATGGGTAAATCATCAATACCACCATCATCAGCTCATTGAAAGTTGACCCCAAGATACTGAGTCCACCAGTAATTGTGTATGGGGAGTCCGCATCAAGTAGCTAGAACTTAGCCTAGCACAGAGACCTGAGTGAAGTCCGAGACCAGAAATTGTTTAACTAATAAGTCAAAGATGATGGGTTAAGGGTGAGAGCATACCTAATGTAGAAACCCCCAAACAAAAAGTCAAGAATCTGATGATAATCATCACTGCCTTTAGGTTTTTGCAAATAACCCACTTTGTTATGTTCATCCTTAACGTATGCGGCCATTGATGCTGTGGAGATAAGGTTGAGATTTTGTGCTGGGAGTTGAGATTTATTCCCCCCCCCCCGCAATTGTGAGATTAACTGGGGGGGTAAGAATGTAATTGTAAGTTATATAGGTAAATATCACAATTTCCTATGGGCCGTTTGGAAATTAGGGTTTGATGGAAAAATAAATAAATAACTATTAAAATGTGAGAAAACAGTAATTATCCATTTAAGTAGAAAACCCTTTGACTAATAAAATTCACCAATTTCTTAATAAATTATAAGGGGAAGATTTTAACTCAATTACTCTATCATACGAAATAATCATTTCCACATAATTAAAGTGCATCCAAAGTATAAGGATCTTACATAGAAGTGGTCTAAATAGGACAAATAAAAATAACAGGATTTCTATGTGACAAACACATTGAAATGTTCATTCCAGTGTACAAGTTGCTATCAAATTTTTAATACATAGCCATGTGAACACTAGAAAACGACTAAGCACCCTCTAAACAGATTGATCAAAAGATTAGGCCAATACACACAAAACAGATACAATAAAATGAAAAGGAAAATTAACTACCAGAATGAACTAATGATAGACAAGCAAGAGGAACTAAAACTACCAGTAGAAAAAGTTAAAACTACCAGGAGAAAGATACAACTACTAGGAGAACCATATTGTAGCACGAAAAACTAAGTGGTAAATTTTTTTTAAGAAAAACCAACTTGTTAGAAAATTTTACAACAACAGTCCTCCCCTTGGACTCAAATCCTCCCCTCAATCATAGTATCTATGGATTGAGCATCCCAATGTTAACCACAAGATGATTAAACCTAGGTCCATCAAATGCCTTGGTTAACAAATCAGCCACATTATCATCAGTATGTATTTTAAGCACTTGAATAAGTTTCTTTTCATTAGCATCTCTTATGAAATGGTGCCTAATTTCTATGTGCTTAGTCCGTTGGTGAAAAACTGGGTTTTTAACTATGCAAATGGTACTTTGGTTATCAATAAAGATTTTGGTATTCATAAAGTTATACCCATAATCTAACAACTGATTTTGTATCCAGAGTACCTAACCACAACAGTTAGCAGCAGCAACATACTCAGCTTTAGTAGAAGAGGTAGCCATAATTTTTTGCTTCTTGCATTGCCATGAGATCAACCTCCTACCCAGAAACTAACATCCACCAGTTGTGGATTTCCTATCCTTGTTTGCCCCAGCATAATCACTGTCACTATAAGCTTCAAGCACAAAAGGTGACTCTCTAGGGTACCATAACCCCAACTTAGGTTGGCCTTTAAGATACTTGAAAATCTTCTTCACTGCTTCCAAATTGGAAGTAGTAGGAGTGACTTGATTCCTTGAACAAGCACTGACTGCAAAAATTATATCAGGCCTTGAAGCTGTCAAGTACATTAGTGAACCTATCATGGATCTGTACAAGTGTACATTTACAGGATTACCAGGTTCATTCTTGGACTTAGGCTTTAGAGCTTCATAGGGTGTAATTGCAGTCCTGACACTCTCCAAATCAAACTTCTTCAGGATCTCTTGCACATACTTGTCTTGGCCGATAAAGATTCCATCAGGTCTTTGCTGAACTTGTAATCCTAGGAAGAAAATAAGTTCTCCCATAGCACTCATTTCAAATTCTCCCATCATCAAGGCCTCAAATTCATCACACCAGACCTTCTTTGTAGATCCAAAGATGATGTCATCCACATATACTTGTACCAGGATGATATCTCTTTTGTGCTTCTTAAGAAAGAGAGTCTTGTCAATGGTGCCTCTTCTATAACCATGTTTCAGTAAAAAGGTAGAAAGGGTTGCATACCAAGCTCTTGGTGCTTGATGAAGTCCATATAGAGCTTTGACTACCTTGTAGACCTTCTTGGGATATTGAGGATCCACAAATCCCTTAGGTTGAGTGACATATACCTCCTCATCAATGCTTCCATAAAGAAACGCACTCTTAACATCCATCTGATAAACCATAAATCCCATGTAAGAGGCAAATGCTAAAAACAATCTGATTGCCTCTATTCTTGCAACTGGAGCAAAGACTTCATCATAATCAATGCCCTCCTCCTGTCTGTGTCCTTGAGCTACAAGTCTAGCCTTGTTTCTGACAACAATCCCCCTGGCATCTCTCTTGTTTTTGAGTATCCATTTAGTCCCAATAGCATATTTACCTTCAGGAAAATTAACTAGAATCCATACACTTTGAAACTTGAACTGTTGCATTTCTGCCTGCATAGCATCAACCCAGCTTGGATCTTCAAAAGCCTGAGCTACACTTCTTGGTTCAACTTGAGATAGAAAACAAGCAAACAGATAATGCTGAAAGTCTGTGTGATTATTTCTTTGTTGATCTTGAATATAACTGAGGAAAGAAGATTCACCAGTAGTTTTCTTGTGAACCTGACTTCTTGTTTGAACAGATGAATTTGGTTCCCCAATAAAGAGATGGAAAGTATGAATAAGTATTAAATATGATGAGTAGGTTACAAGGTTTATTAGGAAAGTATTTATGTAGAATACTTAGGAAAGTATTAATTGTATTGTAACCTACTAGGACTCCTTGTACTATAAAAGGATGTCCTAAGGTGTAGAGAAAACACATCAATCTCTACACAATCATCATATACACATTTTACTCATAGTTAGTTTGTTGGAAATTATATTTGAGTTGATAAGACAAAACACGAATGAAACAAGATGGAAACAAAAGGACCAAAGTCGTCATTGTGGGATTCTACAAGATGGAGAAGAAAATAAAGATTTGGTCAAAAAGAGATAAAGATGAAGAGATAAAGATTTGGTCAAACTCATTAATATCTTTTAAATAGTTTCCATGTAAAGCCTTGACCAAGATTTGGTCAAAAGAGATAAAGATGAAGAGATAAAGATTTGGTCAAACTCATTAATATCTTTTAAATAGTTTCCATGTAAAGCCTTGACTCCGTATACTATAAAAGGAGGTCTAGGCATATTGTTTTAGTAACCAGAAAAGTATGTGTTCTCAATGAGAGTCGACTAAAACAAAACGTGTATGTGTACACGTTTAGTTAGTTAGCATAGTTAGATAGTTAGTCGATGTGTTATAAACATCTATGTATTAGTTAGTTTAGCCTCAAATATCATTTGATCTTGGGGATATAATGAATAAAGAAAACCTTGAAGTAACTTTGATTTCTGTTTTATTATTCCGCTGTGCAAGTTTATTAATCATTGTTACTATATATCCTAGATGAGTCTTTACCGCCATGTCCTCTTTCATTTCCTATCCTTCTTTGTATATGCATGTTGTCTCATCGGTCACAGCTTTTTGTTGATCTAAGGCCGGAATACTAGGCAACGTGCAGAAACGATACCGAAATTAGAAAGAAATTCTCTAGTGTCTATTGCAATACTATTGTGAGTATGCTGCAAATAAAGAGTGTGTTTTATCTTTTTAACTACACACATACATACTACAACAACTATGTTCATTTATTGAATTTTAATTATACTGAATATTTAATATCTTGCAGATGTCAAAACGCGGCTGGCAACCTGATCTTAAACTCACAATGGATAGCCTCCAATGTGAATCGACTACGGACTAATTATTACAAAAGAGCAACAGCAACAGCAACATCCGAGGCATTGAATCTTTTTGATTAAAGGTACAAACCAAACGCACCCTAACCAGTGTTTGTTCTTATGTGCATTCATATGTTGTATGTATATGTATGTGTACCCAGAAATACTCAATTTACAAACAAGAACTTTCTGTCTCATTTTTTCATTCTCTCAATTAAACCCCTATGATGATTATGCTTATGATGCTTATGCCATAAGATCTCTTGAATTATATAGTAACTTCTTCAACCCAATCTTTGTTATCTTTCCCTAGACGCGCCTTGATGCCTTCACTTAAGCTCTTGTTTGCTTCTTTGCTAAAGCCTCAGAAAGTGTAAACTGGCTATGGCATAAAAGGCTATCACATCTAAATTTCAAGAACATTAATAAACTTGCAAAATAAAACAAAGTTCTTGGTCTTCCTTCTATAGAATGAATCCTCAAAGGATAATCTTAAAGTCTGCTATTAGGCCTGCTAACTTGCTATCAACGAGCATTCACTTCACCTGAAAATGATACTCGAAAAGGTCATGTTTCAAATCAAAGTGCTCCAAATTTTGATCAATATTTTGAATTAAATGAATTGAAAGCTCAATCCCAAGAGAAAGACACAGTCATAAAGAAGTTGAAAGAGAGAATTAAATCTTTAATTGGAAATATGAATGAGGATAAGGTTAAGAAATACATAAAAGAGATTGAAACAATAAATATTGAATTTGATCATAAGGTTTCAAAGCTTATTGCTGAGAATGAACATTTGAAACAGACCTATAAGCAACTTTATGACTCGATCAAACCAACACGTATTCGATCAAAAGACCAATGTGATGCTTTAGTTAGTCAAGTCAATCAAAATTCTGTAGAAATCTCTAATTTAAATGTAAGTCTTCAGGAAAAAGATATGGTCATTACAACTCTCAAGGATGAATTAAGGAAACTTAAAGGAAAAGATTTAGATGATCTTGTAGTTACCTAAATAACACAATTTGTAAGAATGTTAAGATCTGATGTGGAAAACCGTATAGCCCCTAGATTGTTTGAACATAGGACAACTCACTCCTGACTACCTTAGGCATACTCAGGAAACAGCTGTGGATTCTTAGGGAAAACAGTGGAATAAGGAAAATCATAAAATCTCTAAATAATCCTTAGACTAGCTTGTAAGTTATTACTAAACGAATTCAGGAGTTGCTTTATAATAACAGACAAACATGAAACTCGCATCAATAATAGAAGTGGATAAATTAGTGGCTGCTGACACAAGAAACAAGGACAAAAGAGTTGAGTTCTTTGAGCCCGTCAATTCCTCAGGAAATACAAACTATAAAACAGCTTCTTCATTAAACCAGATTTTAACAAACCTTTGTTGTCTTCTCACAGGAGTTAAAAACTCGTTCTACTAATGCTAGCGGATAACAACTTTAGGAAATATTATCAAAGAAAGATAAGATTCAGGTACACCAAGTAATAATCAAGAAGATTAAGTAGAGCAACCCTAGGGGAAAGTTAAATCTAGTTTGAAAAATAAGAATCGTTTTGTTGAACCTAAAGGAAATGTAAATGTGTAGCATTCCAAGCTTAATACGAATTCTGAACTTATATGTGTTAAGTGTAATGGTTGCATGCTTTCTGATAATCATGATTTGTGTGTTCTTGATTTTATCAATGATGTGAAATGTCGTACCTAAATTTCTAAATATGTTAAGAAAAGTTCAAAGAGAAAGTTTGAAAACAACAGAAAATTTGGTTTACAAATATTGGATACACTCTGGACAGAGACCTATACTGGTCGGACCTTCACTGTATAGAAAATGCGTTTTGCCTTTAAATAGGATATCCACAAACTACTGAAGTGCACCTTAGAAACCATAAAGGCTATAGAAAGTGATACACCTAAACCTGTAGTAACATTGGTTTACTCAAGGAAACATAAGAAATCTAAAACTAATGTCCCCGTTAGCAAATCTAAGATTATTAAATCTATATCTGCTAACAAAAAGGAACCCAGTAAATCTTGGGGATCCATAGTTTCTGATGTTCTATCTTCCTCTCTTGATGAATGTAGGTCGTCCAAATTGTTCTCTGGTATTTGGACTCCGGCTGCTCCAAGTATATGACCGAAGATCGCTCTCAACTCACCAATTTCGTCAATAAATTTTTAGGTACAGTCAAATTCGAAAATGATCACGTGGAAAAGATATTGGGATATGGTGATTATCAGATTGGGAATGTTACGATCTCAAGGGTTTACTTCGTAGAAGGACTTGGACACAAATTATTCTCCGTTGGGCAATTCTGTGATTCAGACCTTGAAGTTGCTTTTCGTCAACACACCTGCTTCATTCGTAATCTAAAAGGTGTTGATCTATTGACTGGATCTCAAGGCAACAATCTGTATACTCTGTCTCTTGGAGATATGATGGCGTTCTCTCCCATATGTCTCTTGTCAAAGGCCTCAAAGACTAAAGTCCTAGCTATTGGCACAGACATCCTAACTCTCATCTAACTTTGGTGGCAATTCAACCATTTAGCTTGACACGTATTTCGTTCGAGGTCTCCCTAAGCTAAAGTTTGAAAAGGACCATCTGTGTTCTGCGTGTGCAATGGGCCTAAAAGCAAGAAGAAACCTCACAAACCTAAATCTGAAAGACACATCCAGAAAAACTCTATCTATTACACCTGGACTCTTTGTTGAACAAGGCGTAGTGTAGTGTTAATGGAAGAAAAGAGTACATCCTCGTCATTGTTCGTTGAGTCACTCTCGATTTTACATGGGTAAGTGATTAAGGTAAAAGAATGAAGCTCCAGATTTCATAATCAAGTTTCTCAAGATGATCCAAGCGCGGCTTAAAGTACCTATCCGACGAATCAGAACAGATAATGGAACTGAATTTGTTAATCAGACTTTGCGTGAATATTATGAGAAGGTTGGCATCTCTCATGAAACATCTATTGCTCGCTCTCCATAGCAAAATGGTGTCGTTGAAAGACGTAATCATACGCTAATTGAGGCTGCTCGCACAATATTGATTTATGCAAAAGCTCCGTTATTCTTATGGGCAGAAGCAGTTGCTACAACATGTTATACCCAAAATCGTTCCGTCATACGTCTTCGTCACGGAAAAACACCTTATGAGCTTTTGCATGACAAACTTCCCGACTTATCATTCTTCCATGTATTTGGTGCACTTTGTTATCCGACAAACGATAATTATGAAGAATTGGCTATTCCGGGGCAAACGACAACCGGTAAAGAATCATCAAATCCGTTATGAGTGTAGTTTTGCTAAAAACTATACATTACTGTGATTCACTTCAAAAGTATGAGATAGGTTTTGAACTATTGAATAGATACTTTCTTTGTACCAAATTTCTTACCAAGGTCGTGATTTGGAGAATTTAAAAACCACTTATCTGATAATGAAGAAAGTTTGGGTGAGGATGCATCCAAACAGGGGAGGATTGATGATGCAGATACGGAGGTTACCTTCATTGATGAGACTTCAAATGATGCTAGAAACAAGAACAACAAGATTTCAAACTGCAATTAGAAGTGAAGAAGTGTTTGGATACATCCTCCTGGTGATCAAGAAGCTTACATTGAAGAAACGTGATGATTAACAAGTGAATATCAAGTTTAGGGGAGGATTGTTGGGAATCTTTCATTTAAGAAACTTGATGATTAACAAGATGAATATCAAGTTTAGGGGAGGATTGTTGGGTATTAAAGATTCCTTGATGCTGTTTGAATAAATGAAACAAGAGGGACTAAATCGACATAATGAAGATTCTACAAATAATAGAAGATTATAGAAGATACGGTCAAAGATATGAAGATCAGGATTGATATCCAAATGATTTAGTTACCTTATAATATTAAATGTGTTGACTAGGAAAGTTGAATACTTATGGAAAGTATTAATAAGTATTAAATATGATAAGTAGGTTACAAGGTTTATTAGGAAAGTATTGATGTAGAATACTTAGGAAATTAATTAATTATTATAACCGACTAGGACTCCGTGTACCTATAAAAGGAGTCAAGGGTGTAAGAAAACATAACAAATCTCTTACACAATCATCAATATACACTGACCTTTTACTCATAGTTAGTTTAGCTTCAAGGTGTAACCCGATCACAATTAAGAGTATCGGTAATTAATAATATTTGAAGCATACAATTTTGGTTATTGTTATATTTCTTCTAGTAATCACTAACCTAGTTTTCCAGCATAGTTGTGATTTAATCCCAATCAAAGTTTCTACCATAGATGTCATGGATTTATACAATATAACTAAACCGTTATATCACAGACTAAGGAGTTAAAGATCTGTTCAAACAGGATTCAAACAGTGATGCTAGAGGTAATGGTGGAGATGCTACAGGTAGTGGTGGTGTAGGTGCGGCAGCTTGCTCAGTAATGCGTGCCTCCATGGATGCTGACATAGGTGGCTCCAAGTTTGACAGTCTTCCGTTCCCTACGGAGACGTGTCTAAGCAAAGGGGACCTTAGTTTGAGGTGATCTAGGTGTAGGTGCAGACTCATCAGTCTCAAATGTCTCTTTATCACCAGCTGAGGGAACAGGGTCAACAATAGGTATAGCAAAAGAGTTGGCCGGAGCTAGGTGCTCCTCCTCCTCGTCGTCATCATCCTCATCCTCAAAGAGGCTCCTTATCCTCATCATCAGTATCATCATCATCATCATCATCGGATGGCTCATCATCACCATCCCCTCCATCAGTAGGGTAGTCAGTATGATCCTCCTCGGGGTCCTCCGGAGTCGGCCACGTAGCCTGGTGATAAGGCAGTAGGTGAGGCATTAGTAGGTAGAGGCTGGTCCTCTAAGGGTGCCTCAGCATCGGATGGTGCTAAGTACTCGGGGTACTCAGGCTCCAGTACATATGGTACATCAACAGGTGAAGGTGGGTGCTCAGGACCCGGCACGTAATCAGGAGATGGTAGGTGCTCAGGTTTGGGCACATAGTCAGGAGATGGTGGGGCTACTGGCTGCATGGGGAGTCCATCATATCCGTATACGATGACTCTTGGAGGGCCTCCATCAGACGGCTCCTTATCAACTCCACCAAAAGACTCTCCTTGGCTCAGAATCAGTGTAGACAAATGTGTAGGTGATAGTGGATGAAGACATAACTGCTGAAACGACAAAATAAACTTATATAGGTATATTATATGAGGTCAATATAGTATATACGTAGTATAATAATATAAACACGTAAATAGATCATGAAAGCATATAGTGTAACCGACTAATGCAAGTTAATAGTGTATGTATGTCCTATGAAAACTTTTGTATGAAGCAATGTTTGAAAATGGTTATAGTCCAAGTAAAACATTTGACCTGGTTCTCTATAACCTGGCTCTGATACCAATCTGTAACACCCCCAAAATGGGTCGCAGCGGAATATGGGTCTGAGAGTGTTACTTCATAGATCAACAGCACAAGATATGAGAACGACCTCTATATGAGTCGTTTGAAAATGATACATTGGATTAAATAAACTTGTTTGTTACAGAAGCCCGAAGCTTAAATTGTTCACCCATGAAAATGTAAAGATTTTGATACATAACAAATACTCCAAAATGTAATGCATTTAAATCTCCATGCAAAATGATTCCCAAAATGTTGACCCCCAATGTATCCTTGTTCTTGTACCTTATTGACCTGAGAAAAACATGCTTTAAAACGTCAACATAAAGTTGGTGAATTCACAGGTTTAATAAATGTATAAAGTAGGACCGCAAGATTTCCAAATGTAAGACATGTAACACATACAATATCTCAAAAGTAATTACGAAATGCACTAAGCTCATGACACCGAAGCTACGACATATATGTATGCAAATTAATGCAAATAATGTGCCCGTGTAGATGTTCAACCCGCAACATCCAAATTGTTCCGACATGGTATACATTCGTTGTTTCAGTACACTCGAAACTAGTGAGCGCTACTCACCCAAACGGAGATGTCAATCCCAAATAGATCTATTCATAACATTCGCGCTTACAGTCTAGTAATTAACAGTTCATGATTCATAGGCATAGTGGATTATAGCTACTTAGGAAAACTCGTAATTTATATAAAAGTGTACTTGCGTCTAATCGTAAAACGATGCATGTTTCTCACCCCAAAGTTGTAAATCAATGTAATAGTATAAAAGTGGGGCTATGAACTCACCGTAAGTGAATGATTTGATTATCTGTTGGTCATATAAAATCCTTCACAACTAATAAGCAAACTCGAATAAGCTATAGATAAGCTCGATTTGAGCCGGCAATAAGAAAAGAAAAGTAGAGAGAGAAAAGAACTAGGAAAGTTAGATTAGAGAGAGAAAGATGAGTTATAAGTGAGTGAAAAATGCAACCAACACCCTCTTCATGTGAGGAGAGGGTTTCTTTTATACCCAAGCCTTCTAGTAGGCGAATGGGCTTTGTAACTTTGGTCGGGCTTGGCTAAACTTGGGCTTTGAGCCTGAAACACGGACAATATTAGATTACAATCCAAGCCCATTGAACCCGACTAGCCTATTACAATATAATTCCTAGTTTGCCTTTATAAGACCGATAACATTCTTGTTTGACTTAATATAATTAAGGCTAACAATCTCCCCCAATGTTGAGGTCTCTTTCTTCAAACTCCTCCATACCACCGATGACATTCTTGTAGGAGTTTGCTTTGATTTATCATTGTCTCCCCTGACGTTGAAGATATGACTTTTGACGTTTATGCTTTGCCTTGTTTTTGGTCTTGTCTTGTTTGTAATGGCTTTGTTCATTCATGCTTTGTGATCTTGATCTTGAGCCTTTATCTTTTGACTTTGAGTTCTTGAGATCGTTATCTTGCATCATCTCCTTGACTTGAATCATCTTGATTTGACTTTCTTGATCGACTTATGCTCTTAACCAACATGCTCATACTTGTTACATTCTTGTGTGACATGTGTGATTATAAGTCTAACAAACTTTCCCAATTGATGATTCTTTATTTGACTTTGAGGCTCTTTGATGGTTGGGATGTTTAGAATCAACTATCTTGACGTTGAATGATTGACTTTGAAAGCATGAGTACGAGCATGTGGTTTATGAATCCGACTTCGCTGGAATGAGGATGCAACACCGTCGTCTAAACCTGAAATATGACAGTTAGTAATAAAAGATGAATATGGCTTTGTCATTCATCTTGAGTTCGGTTGCATTAACCTCTGGTTTCCCATTTTATAGTATAAATACTATACATGTGATCAGGTAGATTCAAAGAATCTCCTTGATAGGTGTTCCGCTCAAAAAGCGTTAGGATCTTCTACACTAATTATTCTGATTCACCTTGCTTGCTAGTTCTCTTTACCAGAACGTCTCAAAGCATGACAACCACAGTAGAGTGAATCTGATAGTTACTATCTTTCTGATTTGTCGTCAATCATTTACTGGACCAAAATTGATATCTATTACACACAAGCTTGAATTCATTATAGAATATTGCAAGTCACCTACCAAGTGCTTTTTGATGTGTGGCTCAAGCTAGGATTTCCATCTTTACGGTGATACTTAAGTATCACTCGGAGGTTCTACAAGATTCAGATAATCGTTCAGGGATCTCTTTGTTACACACTTGTGAACTTTATGGTGTTCAACAAGTGTATTTTGACATTGTGTCCTAATGAGATTTATAATTTGATCTCTTCTGGCTCTAGACTCGATTTGTGCACTTTTGGTTTTAGTAATCGGAGGCTGGAGCAGACTGCCACCTATTCATATTAATAATCTCGGAGTGAGATGTCAATTATAATCGTGTGTATCTTTCGTGACAAATGAAGACCCAAGTTTCTTTTGAGAGAAACCGCCATGGATTGGGAAGGTTGTGCGTTGCATCATGTCCCATGAACGACTTTCTTCAATATCAACAATCATCTTTGTGATTTTAATAGATTATGTATTGACCGATTTTCTGCCTAAGTTGTTTGGAGGGCTTCTTTCTTTTCACCCTTTATCCATACATTTCTTTTTCATTCTTCAACCCCTTCAATGCTTACCAAGACGTCATTACTAACACCTTGTTGTGATTGTTCCAGTGTTAGCTCAATCTTAGTCGGCATTTTTCCCTTATACACATTCTTCTCCATTCATACCTAAGGACTGCTATTTCTAACTATGGAGTGTCCTTGGGTAGATCCCTCCGGTTCTGGTTGGGTCGTAGGACTTATACCTAACCTAACAACCTTATGACTTCAGAATCGTCATGAAATTAATAGGTTGTTGGGTATAGAGATCGAACCATAAAACCATTTTTTAGCATTTTTATTTTCAAATACTCCCCCTACACATGTGCTCCGAGATTCGAAATTGTTTAACACATGAAGGAAAGAGTTGCACTTAGAGTCTTAAAGATCACATTATTCTATATCATATTTTAATTACAATTTCCTCCCCTTCTTTTAAATAATAAAACACTTAGTATTTGAAATACCAATTGATTAAAATTTGACATGAAAAAATCCATGGGAGAAAAATTATACTACGATATGAAATGATTTATTTTCTGGATAGCTCCCTTCAACAGTATAGGTGGGTAACAAGATTTATTAAAACTTGACATTGGAATGCAAAATTGATATGACACCACAAAATGTTGAAGACAGAGTGAGGATGCCTTAGTGATAACAATCGTATATTATTAATTGTCATTAAGTTTTCCAACATTTTAATTTCACATAATCGTGTTTGGATACATAAAATTGACATTTATGAGATGTACCAAAAATACATTAAAGGCTTTGTTTAAAAAGCTCCCCCTCAGAAATTGATTCACATAAAATAAAATTCTACGTACTATAATTCTTTGAAAATTATTCGAGGAAGGGAGTGTTGAACACACAATTTTAACAAATACCACTTTTTATGGAAAAAATACCACAAATTATATTGTAGACAATTTTGACTTTGAAAGTTCTTTTTGAAAAATTATGTTCAACGACTTAAAAAAAACATGCTAGAAGACTTATCTTCTATTTTTAGAGTAAGCGCACTGAAGCGTACACTTCCCTATAACATTCGGTACCAAGTTATGCACTGAAATGTACATAAGTCATACAGAAAAATTTAGAAATGACATGTTTTGAAAGCATTTGAAACTCTTGCTCGAACTTCATTTACACGCCCGTGTCGATGTTAATCAACATTTCTAGGTACGTAAATGTTATCGATTCCAAGAGACATGTCAAGAAGATTCTTTTTGGTATTTTTAAAAAAAAAAATTATATTTTGTTTTTTTAAGTTTTATATTTTTCTATTTTCTTTTTGTTGGTTTTATATTTTTGTATTTTCTTTTTCAAAATTTTTTATAAATCAAAAATAAAGAGAGAATAAAAATATTTACAAATCGAAGTTTCCATTAGCAGTGACAGTTGTAGCTAGAGTTGAAGTGGATGAAGTTGAATCAGGTTGTTGTTGACGTTTATTTGATGCATCAGTAGTAGTGACAGCGGAAGACTTTAAAACAACTTGATTTTCTCCATTGAAATATTCGTCGAACAAAGGACCGAATAGCACATCCAGCTCATTTGACGTTGTTACTGTCTCAGCTGCTTGATGAACTTCTGTTGACATTGTGGTGCGAGGCTTGAACCGTTTTGTTCAAACATCATTTGACATTGAGGTTCGAGGCTTGATCTGTTGTGACCAAACATCATTTTTCTGTATCATCATCTGTGAATCCACGTTGACAATGGTTTCTGAGATATCAGCTTTTTCAGCAACCATACTCTGAGATTTTCCTTGTTGACATTACATAAGGTACCTGCACTTAAATCAAGACTTTGTTCCTTCTGAACATTGATTGATGTACCTGCACTTACATCCAGAGTTTGTTTGCATTCATGAATATTAAGGATATCTACATTTGAACCATGTGGGGGTTCACTGTCAACCTTGCTTGTGCAAGAGTCGAATAACTTTCCTGTAGGAATCCACCTAAGACCAACAGATTTGAAAATTCTACCCGTGGGTTTCCACCTAAGATCAGATCTAGGAGATGTTTTCTCATACACAATGACAAGTCTTCATTTAGGATGGAAACCTATGTCCTGTTAAAGATCTGCCTACCAGGTTTCTTGCGATTGACTCTTTGGATCTATGGGTTTGTTACTGTTTCTGGTCTTATGTGATTGAATCTTTGCACGTGAATTCACTTCCTTTAGGAGTTTTGTTATGCACGCATCATGATTTGCATTAAAGACACATTTATGACATGTAGAACAAACAAAGTTTTTGGAATCTGAAAAAGAACTAGAACTCTTAGAGTGATCTGCTTTGGGCACAGCCGTTATCATAACGCGACTACTCTTAGATACAGGCAAACTCCTAGATGTTTGATTGTTGCTCCTAGGTTTTGGTTTGCTATCATCAGCAGTGGTTTGAATTCTAGCAGAAGTAGTCACACTAGTTGTTGAGTTCCTATCTCTTTCTTGTATCTTTTTCTTAGCTACATCTAGATAGTGATTATGAACCATGTCATTTGAACTAAATCTTGGCATGTTCTTAGAACTATTCCTAGATGAGCTAGATGCAATTTTGCAAAGGCGGATTCTGTTTTCTTAGGCAAATAATGTTGAGTGACTGGTTTTGACAAATTCTTATTCACATCAACTTGGGAGGCAAACCGTTGTTTTGACATTTGAGCCCTTTCAGATTTAAACGCATTCGGTTGTCTAACAACTGATTGGTTTCTTAGTGATGGTAACACCGGTTTCCCCAAGACTGATGTTTTATCAAACTTAGTATCTACACTATTTCCTTTTAACTTCCTTAAGTCATTTTTTAAAGCAGCAATTGCAAAAACCTTTTCCTGAATCTGAGCTTTTAATTCAGCATTATTAGCAAGCAAAGATGTTGTCTGTTCTGTAGTCTTAGATCTCGTAATTTTAATAGAATCATATAAATCTTTGTAATTCTGTTTCAAAGTCTCATTTTCCTTGTGTAATTTAGCCACACTATGTTCTAATTCGATGTTCATTGTTTCCAGTACATCAATTTCCTTTTTCAATCTTGGCTTTATTACTTGTTTCATTCAAAATTTGACCATGTTGCCCTGATTTTAAAGATTGATTTTGATATTTAAGTTCGAGAGCAATGCAATGTGCTTCCATTCTTGAAAAATCTTTTTGAAATTGGGCAACTGTCTCTTTGAGCAAAATATTTTCAGACTCGAGTGATTGTTTTAAGTATTCAGTTGTCTGGTTATCAGGTGATGTATCAAGCATAGGACTTTTAACTTGACATGTTTTAGGATACTGGTCAACCCTACCTTCAACAATGATTTTAGGTTGCTCAATATGTTGTTGTCCTATAGCAAAGATATTGCATTCAGCAGTCAATTGTACCTCAGCCATTGGCTCTTCGTCATAAATGGGTCTGATATCTGCATCATCAGCATATGTATCATTCCCTGACCTGTTGTTGTCATCTTGTACTTCTGATTCTGTTCTAATGCTTTCCATGACAACCAAACCATTATCCACTGCTTTACCCGTATGAATCATACTCTCTTGCGTCTGCATATGCCTTTTATTCACCCTTCTTTCATACTATCTTTGATGACGTGTTCTTTTAGCAACGGACTTCTTAACATTACCCAGGTGTTGGAGTAGTGTATCTCTGAAGTGTTGAACCTCGATTCCAGTGTATTCAACAAAGTACGTGTCTGTCATTTGACTGTCATAATCCAATGTAAACTTTGAATTGATGAACTTCTGGAACTGGTTGTTTACCACCCAAAAGGCTGTCATGGATCCAACTTCTTAAAATTCATCTTTGTCAAGTTGCTTTTGTAGTTGATCTATGTTGAGGAGCATTGTACTTGTGAAAGTATCAACATCTTGACCAAAGAGTGACATGAATTCCCGTTTGAATCCATGTTCGATGCGAGTGCCTTTTAAGTCTCCTTTTGAAAGAACTTGAAGGTGTGAATGAAGAGATCGAAAATATGCCATGCATCTTTCTTTTGCTTTTGACATCTTATATTTGATTGCATGCACATCTTTTGTTTTAGAATTCAAGCTGCATTCCTTTACTGATTTGCTGGATGCAGTCTCTGAATTACTTTCTTCTTTCTCAGAACAAGTGTTATGTATGACAACTAAATCGACTTTCAATGAATCAACATTCAATGCTGGAATTGGATTTGAATGATCTTCTTGTGTTTGCATCAACTTCTTTTGTTTCAACAATTGTGGATTTCGTTGTTGATGAAGAATTATCTCAAGCATGTATTTCCCGAGGGAATCCATGTTAAAGATCATTGCATCGTAAAATGATTGAGCATCATATCTTGTATAATTCTGCATACGCGCTTTGATTTCTGAACTGAAAGCATTTTCAAACGTTGTTCTGAGTTTTGTCAAAGTAGTCTTGCAATCAGTCTGAGAAATTATTTCTTTGGTAAGATGATTTTCTAGTAAATCCAAGTCTTGAGAGAATGTTCTCTTGAAGATAGGCATGTTACCAAAATCTTGTAAAGTTTCTATGAGAAACTTGAGTTGTGACTGAATTGCTCGAAGACTGTTCATGCATTTAATTCTTGAAAGTTGTGTCTTCTCTTGAACTTTAGAAGTTGAACACGAAGAAACGGTGTGATTCTGAAGAACACTTGATGATTGAGTTCGCAAATTGGTATTTGACATTGTTATGAAGTTGTGAATGGATATCGGATCTTAAGTGTTATGAAGTGTTGATTGTATTGTGGTGTGAGAGAATGCAATTAACTTCCACGGGATTTTACAACTCTATGATTAAAACCGAGAAGGAAAAAGATTACTTGTCGGGATTTTACAAAATCAATAGAAAAACCGTGAAAGTAGACTTGACATATTTCGCTTGGCTAAAAAAACGTATTTCGCTTCAAAAAATTGCACATTTCGCTTGAAAAAACATATTTCGCTTTAAAGTTCTAAACATATTTCGCTTGACATTACACCTGCATATTTCGCTTGACACTCAAACGTACATGTTCCGCTTAACAAATAACGTGCATATTCCCCTTGCAGTGTTTTTCAAGTGAAGGACCACAACCACAAACAAACAAGTTGTCCTTTACTTGTGAAGCAAAAATATGGGATCTTGGTTCCCTTAATCTCAACCGGTTTGGGACCACAATTAGGATAAGATAAACCACAAATAAGCCCCGAAATAAGCTTGTAAAAAGCTAAGAAATAAGCTCGAAATAAGCTATGAACAAGCTCAAAAATTTGCAACAAAAGTGAAGAAAATTAAGAGCCTAGTTTGAAGAACAAACAAAAAGATTACGTGACTTTTTTGACTCTTGTAGTCCGAACCAAAACTACCACTTCGAGAAGGAAAAGAAGAAAAAATAAGCCGATTGTAATAAGCTTATAAAAAACGATCTATAAACTTATTTAAGACATGGAACGACTACAAAATAAGCTTAGAACTATTATAGTAAAGAGAATATAAGCAAAACAAACCAATAAGCCCTCAAGAAAGTGAGACGTGAGCTTATTGACAAAATAAGCCACGAACGAGCTTATCAAACCGCAAGAATCGAACACTAAACACCCCTTGACGAGTGATACCACATGTTGGTCATATAAAATCCTTCACAACTAATAAGCAAACTCGAATAAGCTATAGATAAGCTCGATTTGAGCCGGCAATAAGAAAAGAAAAGTAGAGAGAGAAAAGAACTAGGAAAGTTAGATTAAAGAGAGAAAGGTGAGTTACAAGTGGGTGAAAAATGCAACCAACACCCTCTCTATGTGAGGAGAGGGTTTCTTTTATACCCAAGCCTTCTAGTAGGCGAATAGGCTTTGTAACTTGGGCCGGGCTTGGCTAAACTTGGGCTTTGAGCCCGAAACACGGACAATATTAGATTACAATCCAAGCCCGTTAAACCCGACTAGCCTATTACAATACAAGACCTATTTTGACTTTATAAGACCGATAACATTCTTGTTTGACTTAATATAATTAAGGCTAACATTATCTAAATCAAATATGTAAATCGTCTCAGCAATCCGAATGCAACCTAATTAATTGTAGGTCGTATGAGCATAACGTATTTTATATAAATAAAATATCACATGTTATATAGTTACACCACCACCTAAAGTTTTTGTTAAACTTTCAAAAATTGGAATATTAATTAAATCGTACTTTGTTAAATAAAGGTACATGTAATTGTATCCGTAAAGAAAAATATCATTTTCGTTTACTAATGTATAATTTGTTAAAAATATATGATTTAATATTTTTATTGATTATATATTAATATTATATAATTAATTTAATTTTTTTATAAAATAATGTATAAAAGTAAAAATAGTGCACAAGGTTTTATAAACCTCGTATCTTTATCGTTTTAACTCCGTTTTAAGTGTTTCTCATGTCCACGGTTTTGTATCAAGAAAATCTATCAAAATATTATATTTATAATATGTAATCCACTGATGAACAGTAACTTTTACTGTTAATAATAATTTATAAAACTATTTTTTATGTAATTAATTAGGTATAACTTGCAAAAAGCGTATCTCCTTCATTTTATTTCCGTTTTTTGAGTTTCTTACGTGTTTGGATTCCTCATGAAAAGTACTATCATTATGAAATAATTTCTTTAAAAATCCAGAAGTGAAACAGTAGGGTATTTTATAAAATAACTTTTATAAAAACACTTTTATACGTTTAATTAACGTAAACTCGTAATTGTCATATCTTCTTCGTTATAGCTCCGTTTTTCGAGTTCTTTATATACCTACGATCCTTGTAATGTGTACTAATTTAATAAATCATAAAATGTACGTGTTATGATTCTAATTCAAACAGAAAGGTAACAAAACAGTTTGTATGTTTTCTTTTTATAAAACAAGTTTTATCATTCCTTTTATTAAGAGCTTTTGTACAAATCTTTTACCAAGTTTTCTACCATATATCTTACATCTATTATGTCCTCTAAAAGTCCATAACACTTTTCCAATTGAAATCCATGTTCTCGTGATCTTTTTATACATAAACTTGTAATTAACTTTCAATACAAAATAATTTACAAACTAAACTCATAAATCAACTAGTACTTATATTAAGTGTGTACTTCCATTCCATGTATTATTTCATTATTATACTTATAAAATTCGAACCTATATATGCCTTGTAATATCTCAAAAATCATAAAAATAGATCTAGGTGGTGTTTAACATATATATCAAGCATGTACACATAATTAAATGAATGAATGGAAATGTAAAACTTCAAATAGACCTTATAGGAGAGATGTAGGATGATGAACACAAGGTCAAAACCCTAACAAGCTTCTAGATCCAAAACCTTAGATTAGAAAACACTAAATATGATTTCGTGAATAATCCTTGTGAAATCCAAATCCAAGCTTGCAATACCCTTAAGTGATCTTAGATATACTTAGAATAAACCCTTAAATGCTTGGAACACCTTAGAACCAAAAGAAAAATGAAACCCTAGTTTCTATAATTGAGCCGTGGGTTTTTGGCTTATATTGAGAGAGTTTTGTGGCTTGGTGAATTTGCTTGGAGTATGTAAATGGATGCTAGTATGTATGACCTTCCTTATATAGTAAGTGGGAAACCTTAAACTACCTAAAATCAAACCCTAGGCATGTACACGGCTCAAAGATGGGTCTTGGGTACATTTGATGTCCCAATTTATGGATACATGGGATATCTAGTACTTCTTGTAAGGTTTTGAGTTGTAAAGGTAAGAGTTAGTGGGTTTTAAGGATTTATTTCATGTATATACATGCTAGATCTGGTTCTAGTGAATAATAAGTGGGGAAATGAATTCGTTTTTGTATATTGGGTATAAAAGTGGGTATTTGTTTGAGTGTAGATGGGTATTGGTGCTTCCGGGTATGCCTAAATGTAATTTATTGCGAAACGTAAGCGTTTTACGTAACCAATACAAATAAAATAGGAAAAATTATAAATTATACTCTAAATAATTATATAACACTTGCTTGACGTAAACTTTTATTCGTTTGGTGTCCGTTTATATTGAATGATGATTTTTAGTTTACGCGATTTAACTATGTGATAATAATTAAAAGTGAACGTGTAAAACTCTAAAAATAAAAAATAGAATTAATTGAGTGGGGAAATAACCTGAAATAACGGATTGTTACAATTAATGTGATTACAAATTTACCAAATATGGCTCTCCTCCTCTCCTTATAAAAACACACGGCACATACACACCTTTGAAGGGTTTTATGTGTTCTTGTTTTCTATCACTTTGTATCTAGTTTATTCAAGGTGAATTCCATAGTTACGGGGTTAAGACTAGCATCAATTGGTATACAAGGAAGTGTAGTGTGGATACATCAGAGAGGTGATCTCCATTGATCACTTGGTTTCCTTTGGTGTTTCGTGTTAGGGTGAAGGTCACCGGTTGATTCTACCAATCACGCTACAAAGGTATTACTTTTCTTGTCTTTTCTTTGATTGATCATATGACTCTATGGATCCGTTGATAGGTGCTTGTTCCGCTGCGTTTAATGTTTTTTATATGTTATTCATTTAATTCAGCACCTATAACCGGTTGACTACTTCTTCAACAACGATCTTAAGTATCTGCAAGGAGGAATCTCGACCATGACATATACGACTTCCATAACAAAGACAAAGGCCGCACAATATGATCTTCCAAGCATTGAAGACATGGTTTGAAACATTTAGAGTCCTGTTAAAGTCGCCTATGATAAACATGCACTTTGAGATTTTTCACATTGGAGAGATCAATGTAAGACCTTCTATGGGTATGCACAAGGCTTGGAATCCACTCATGTTGTGTACTCTACCAAACGTATTTTGGCAGTGACTCGGGTCAAGGTAATGAGAAAACATGGGTATGGGTATCTGAGAGAGATTGAAGTATGAAGAGCTGATAACGATCTTTACATATTCAAGGAAGGCGGCTTCCTAAGACTTCGTATCAATGACATTGAGGACATGCTGATCCTTATTGTTCAGAATAGGCTCACCAACCTCTTGGGCGATGATGTTTTTGACTTTGCTATAGCACTACGAATGTTCACCAGAAGCATGGTTATTCAAAAGAGAGTTGAAGATCTTCAACTGGGAGTCGAAAGTTACTAGAAGAAGATTAACGTCACCAAGCCTGAAACTTCAAGACCCGGCATTAGGAAAAGGACCCATACACTTCTTATCAAGACCCTCAAGGATTCATTTATGTTGACACCCAAAGGAGAAACATGTTGATGCGCTCAGATGAACTCTACAAGTCAGCGATGGCACATTAAAAAGGCTTTGAACTTCGCTGGATGACATCACAAAGAATATCTTAATTGAGTACCTACGACAGAGAAGATGGAGTTCATTGGAAAAGAAAAGAGCTCATATCATGATCAAGGCTATTGACAAGCAGCTGAAGGAAAGAAGGATGATGAGGAGCTTTGAAAAGTTTGTTGGTGGGAGACACTACAGAACTGACCTCCGGCTACTTCAACAAACAATATGACTTCTTCATATTGTGTTCGTCATCATAAGGTCATTTCGTATTTTATAAATTTGTGAATATGTATATATGTAGTGTAGACTTTATGGTGTCAATAAGGAGTGCTCGAGTACAAAGTTTTTTCAAGAATTTCTTAGTAAATTCAAAAAAATTCAAATTATTGTACTCAGCACTGTCTTATATACCCTTATAATTTGAGGGGGAGCATTAAAATGTTCCAATAATTGACTTGTTAATAATTGGACATTTTTTCCCGAAACCATGAATATTTGAATCAATTGATATCCAAAATATCAAGAGATTTGACATTTTTGATAAGGGGAGAAGATATTAAAATATATGATTAAAGATGTGAATTTTAAGATCTCTAGTGTACGCTAACCCATATATGTGCTAAACTCTTTCGATTAATCAATGCACATATAAAGGGGGAGAAAATGGTTACGTGTTGGCTGAAATGTGGAAGTACCAAAGACTGACCATTTAAATTAATGTATTGGAGTTATAAGGTGGTTAAGTTTAGGTATCCATTCCCATGATCCATCCAGAACCAGAGGGATCTACCTAGGATATTCCACTAGATAGTGTAGAAGTCCTTAGGTATGAAAAAAGGAGTAAAGTGAGATTAAGGGAAAAGTGCCGACTGAGATGGAGCTAGTACTGGAACAAACCCAATAAGGTACTAGTTACGAAGTCTCGGTAAGCGCCGAAGGGGTTGAAGAATTAAAAAGAAAAGTTAAGATAAAGGGTGAAAAGAAAGAAGCCCTCCTTACACTTAGGCATAAACCGGGTCAATACATCTGCTATCAAGAATCATAAAGATGCTTGCTGACATTGAATACTAACATCATGGGCCCAGTGATGCAATGCACAAACCTCCCTAACCACGCAGGATCTCTCAAAAGATTTCAGTTTCATTTCTCACGGAGATTACATGCATTTATATCAACTTTCTCACTTCGAGTTAGTTGGTATTGAAAAGGTGACAGTCTGCTCCAGCCTCCGATCACTAAAACTAAACTACACTATTGAGTCTAGAGCCAAAAAAGATCATCCATAAATCTCATTAGGACACTTGTCAAAATTATGCTTGCTAATTCACACAATGTGAAAAACAAGAAATATATATTAAGAGTCCTACGCATTATCCTTGTGATTTTGCCAGAACATCCGAGTGATACTTAAGTATTCACAGTGAAGATGGAAATCCTGCTTGAGCCAACATCAAACAAGCTCTTGGTAGGTGACTTGTGAGATCCTATACGGATCGAACTTGTGATACTGGATATCGATTCGGTCCAGCTTATGAATTGACGAATGAATTTTGAAAAAGATAAAACTGTTGGTGTGTCATAAAAACCGTTTGCATCTTGACACACCGACTGATTTTCTAAATCAATTTTCAATCTTATGTCCATGGGAAGCCTCACAAGGGTATCTGGACATAGGAAAGCTGAACACGAATTGACGGCTTAATCGGGAAGATAGTAACTTACCGGTTCACTCTTACCGTGTTGTCTGCTTTGAGACGCTCCGGTAATGAGAACGGCTAGTGCAGCTGCGAAACCCTGTCAAGGAGATTCTTCGGAATTCTACCTGATCACAGGCAGTATTTATACTGAGTAACGGGGAACCGTGGTTGTTACAACCGTATTCGACGAAGTGACAAAGCCACTTTCGTCCATATATGTTGTTTATCACTAACCCATTTATGCAGATTTCCTGACGGTGGTAGCAGTTTCCCGATGACAAGTCGAAGCCAATACCACATGCTCATACTCGACCGACATATATAAAGACATCATGAAAGCTCAAGTACATGTTTCAAGACTTCCGCTACTCTGATACCGTACGTCTTTCTTGAAGCGACAAAGTATTAAGTTGATACCGTACGTCCTCCATAAAGTGACGAAGTGTTAAAGTTAAAGAATATCAAGAAAGATTGTTACACACATTCATCATCAAGAAAAGTATGAGCATTTCGGTCCAGAAGTCACAAGATCACAAGAAGGCAAAAGATCACAAGATGATGATAAGTGATTATGCTTGGTTGATGATCTCAAAGAAGTTCAAGATTCACATAACAAGTCAAGTCTATATGGAACAAGCTCAAGCCTAAAGTCAATGATCACTACAACATATTCACAAGATAATATCAAGAAAACAAATCTGTGAGCACAAGACTGAAGACAAAGCATAGTATGCTAGGCTTAAGTTTTTATAAAATGGAGTAAGCTCCCTTAGGGGGAGATTGTTAGGAATACGAAAGTATCGGTCACTTCCATTAATATCATTAGATAGCTTGTTAAGTAATATTTGTAACCTTAATAGGCTAGCTTAGGAAAGCCCGTGGACAAAGCCCCATAGCCGGCCATATTTAGGATATATATACCCTTTCCATGCTATGGAAAGGGTGTTGGTTGTTCATTTCTTACACATAGTAACATTACATTTTCTTTCTTACTTTCTCTCTCTAAGTGTTCATCCAACCACCTCTCTTTCTCTCTCTAAAACTTTACATTGAATCAATACCTTGTGTGTATTAAGATATTCTACATGCTCTCAACTCATGAACTTTGTCAGTAAATTTTTAGGAACTGTTAGATTCGGAAACGACCAGATTGCAAAGATTATGGGTTATGGTGATTATCAGCTAGGGAATGTAACTATCTCAAGAGTATATTATGTTGAGGGACTCAGACATAACTTGTTTGTAGTTGGACAATTTTGTGACTCGGATCTTGAAGTTGCTTTTTTGAAAAACACTTGCTTTATTCAGAATTTAGACGATGTTGTTCTACTTTCAGGATCCAGAGACACAAACTTGTACACAATTTCTCTTGATGACATGCTAAAGACTTCCCCGATCTGTTTACTATCAAAAGCTTCAAAGACTAAGAGTTGGTTGTGGCACCGTCGGTTATCTCATCTAACTTCGGTACTCTAAATCAGCTAACCAAAGACGGTCTTGCACGAGGCATTCCAAAGCTTAAATTTAAGAAAGGTCATCTATGTTCAGAATGTGCATTAGGTAAAAGCAAGAAATCCACTCATCAACCCAAGACTGAAGACACTAACCAAGAGAAACTCTATCTTCTGCATATGGATCTTTGTGGCCCGATGCATGTGGAGAGCATTAATGGTAAAAAGTATATCTTGGTGATTGTTGACGATTACTTATGATTTACTTGGGTCAAATTTCTAAGATCAAAAGATGAAGCTCCTGACGCTATCATCAAATGCATCAAAAATATTCAAGTTCGTTTGAATGCCACAATCTGTAATGTTAGAATAGATAATGGAACTAAATTTGTCAATCAAACCCTTCGTGAATTTTATGAAAATGTCGACATCACGCATCAAACATCTATTGCTCGCACTCCTCAATAGAACGACGTTGTCGAAAGACGAAACCGAACTCTAGTGGAGTTGCTCGCACAATGTTGATATTTTTAAAAGCTCTATTATTTTTGTAGGCCGAAGCAATCAATACAGCTTGTTATACCAAAAATCGTCCCTTGATCCTTCTTTGATACAAAAAAACTCCATATGAGCTGATGCACGACAAGAAGCCAGATTTATCGTATCTTTATGTCTTTGGTTCACTCTGTTATCCGACCAATGATAGTGAAGATTTGGGTAAACTGAACGCAAAGGCTGATATTGGTATTTTTGTTGGTTACGCGACCGCAAAGAAAGCTTTCAGAATCTATAACAGGAGAACCCGAAAAATCATGGAAACCACTCATGTAATGTTTGATGAGCTGACAGCAATAGCTTCTAAACAATTCAGTTCAGGACCCGGACTTAAAGTATGACTCCTGGAACATCCAGTTCAGGGCTCGTACCAAACCCTGTTCCTCAACAACCTTTTAACCCATCAACCAGAAATGATTGGGATCGTTTGTTCCAACCCATGTTCGATGAATACTTCAATTCTCCACCTAGTGTTGTTTCTCCAGTTCAAGTAGCTGCTACACCAAGAGCTGTTGATATAGCCGGTTTACCTTCATCAACTTTCATTGATCAGGATGCACCTTCAATAAGTAGTTCATCAACTAACCAACAACAACAATCCTCAATCATCTCACAAGGTGTTGAAGAACCTATACCAACTGCACCTTTTGATGATCCATCACTTCATGAAATTTCTACTTCTCAAGAATCATCGTCAAATAGGTAGTCCTCACACTCTCCATTAGAACTGATTGGTAAATGGACTAAGGATCATGCATTAGCAAATGTGATTGGTAACCCGTCTCGACCAGTCTCCACTAGAAAGCAACTCCAAACTAATTCCATGTGGTGTTATTTCGATGCCTTCCTAACTTCTGTTAAGCCAAAGAATTTCAAAGAAGCAATGACCGAATCATCATGGATCGATGCAATGCAAGAAGAAATTCACGAGTTCGAACGGATGCAAGTTTGGGAATTAGTACCCTATCCAGATCGTGTAACGTTGATCAAATTAAAATGGATTTACAAAGTCAAGAAAGATGAATTTGGTGGAGTACTCAAGAACAAGGCTAGATTGGTTGCTTAAGGATTCAGGCAAGAGGAGGGAATCAACTTTGAGGAATCATTTGCACCGGTTGCAAGAATAGAGGCCATCCGTATCTTCGTAGCAAATTCTGCCAACAAGAATATGACGATCTACCAGACGGACGTCAAAACGGATTTCTTAAATGGTGAGCTTAAGAAAGAGGTCTAGGTTTCTCAACCAGAAGGATTTGTTGATCAGGACAACCCATCGCATGTGTACAAGCTCAAAAATGCTCTTTTTGGTCTCAAACAAGCACCACGTGCATGGTACGACATGTTGTCAAGTTTCCTCATCTCACAACATTTCTCCAAAGGTGCAGTCGATCCAACACTCTTCACAAGGAAAGCAGGAAACGACTTATTACTGGTACAAATTTATGTCGACGATATAATATTTGCATCAACCAATACTGCTATGTTTGATGATTTGCTAATCTTATGACCGCTAAGTTCAAGATGTAGATGATGGGAAAAATGTCATTCTTTTTAGGATTACAAATTTCCCAAAGTCCCAGAGGCATCTTTATTAACCAGTCTAATTATGCTCTTAAAATAATAAAGAAATATGGTATGCTATCTACTGATCCTGTTGACACCCCTATGGTGGACAAAAGTAAACTAGATGAAGATCTACAGGGGAAACAAACTGATCCTACACATTATCATGGGTTAATTGGTTCCTTAATGTATCTTACATCCGGTAGACCATACCTAGTATATGCAGTTTGCATGTGTGCCTGATATCAGGCAAAGCCTATCGAAAAGCACTTATATGCAGTTAAGCGAATCTTTCGATACCTGAAAGGATCCACTGATATGGGTCTTTGGTATTCGAAAGATTCTTGCATTACGCTAACAGCATATGCATATGCAAACCACGCGGGGTGTCAGGATACTAGACGTAGTACATCAGGACGCGCTCAATTCTTAGGTGATAAACTTAAAAGCTGGTCTTCCAAGAAGCAAAATAGCACTACGATCTCGAGTACAGAGGCTGAATATATTGCCTTATCTGGGTGTTGTGCTCAAATCCTTTAGATGCGATCATAGCTAACAGACTATGGGTTTAAATTTGATAAAATTCCTCTGTACGGCTACAACAAAAGTGTTATTGCTATATGTTACAACAACGTTCAGCACTCGAGAGCCAAGCATATTTATGTACAATACCACTTTATAAAGGAGCAAGTGGAGAATAGAGTAGTGGAGCTATACTTTGTCAGGACTAAATATCAACTTGCAGACATCTTCACCAAAGCTTTGCCACGAGAAAGATTCAACTTCTTGATCAAAAAGCTTGGTATGAGAAGCATGTCTCCTAAAACGCTAAAGTGTCTGGCAGAGGAAGATGACGAGTAATGGTGGTAACTCGTGGTATATCCTATGTATCATATGTAAATAAGAAAACTTAAAAACCAAAAAGATTTTCCATTTTATAAAAAAATTTCAAAAACAAAATACAAAATTATAAAACCAAGAAAATCAAATAAAAAATTAAAAAAATTAGAAAATGCATAAATATATTGTCATGACATGTCTTCTGAAAATCGATAACATTTACGGCCTTAGAAATGTCATTCAATAATGACACGAGGCTGTAAAAGAAGTTTGAACAGAAGTTATAAAAGTTTTCAAAACATGTCAATGGCTTGCTATTATTTCAGATAGCAACCTGGTCTTTAATTTAAAGGCAAGTATTTCGTCAAAAAGAAAACTTGACCTCACAACGAGAAATTAATTTTTCTCGGGTATAAATTACTTTATAATCATATAAGGCTTGTGTTTACTGTGCAACATAACCCATGCTTCTTATTTACAATAAATGTACGTGTTAGTGCATTTATTTGTTTAAAATGGGAGAAATCTTTTTTTTAAAGAAAGGTGTTGATTTTCAAAAATGAACTTAATCATCTCAATGTTTCATCAGAAATGATTTTCAGAGATTGTTGGCCACTCAAACAATGACTACAGCTCTTTAACTAGAAGGGAGAAAATGTCAAATACTCTTCTTTAAAAAATCATCATGTGATAAAAGGAAAAAGGTTTTAAACAATAACGGATTAATATTTAAAGGGGAGTTAATTAAATTTAACTCATTTGATCTTTATATGTTATGTGTTTAATCCTTTAGGGTCTTAATAACAAGAATAAGTTGCTTAGTCTAGTAGTCAAAACCTTTAGGGACTATTTGTGCCGAAAGTGTATCTAGGTTTTGCCTTAGGAAAGTTATTAAATCAAAATGAAAGGGATAACAAACTACAGGGGGCGAAAGTGTAAAAAATCAAAAGATTTTGAATACCTCCACCCCCCCCCACCTACTCGTCTCTTTCACACTAACACAAACACTCCTAATTTTTTTTCTTCCTTTGAAATATTTGGCCACCACAAGAATTCATGATTTTCGTGACTTTCGATCCAAAAGGTAAACTACAAATATGTTTATTACATCATAAACATCTTTTAATCAAAAGGAATTAGGCAAAAACACTCTTTCTTGCTCGAAAACCCTACAAATTTGATTTAGGGTTCTTCAAAATTAGAAGTGTTCTAAAACTTAAAATGATTAAGGGGTTTTGTTCATTTAGGGGTGTAGATAACTCGACAATAACAGTTTTGTATGAGGATAAGTCTAGATTGTATTCTTGATGATTCTTGGATCAAATTTTAGGAAAAATTGACTAGGATGTTTGAATGTTCTTGGGTTTAAGTTTATATGTGCTATAATCCTTTCTTATAAGTGTTAGAGTGTGTACAAACATGTCAGAACATCTAAACTTGATTCCAATGGTTTAAAAGTGTCGTTCTTGCTCAAAAATAGCAAATTTTGATGTTCTTGTGGATAAGTTCCTGTTAAAATGATTCATGTGTTGATTGTGTTTGCTAAGGATCATGTATAGTTGTTTCAAGACGCTTAAATTTGAAGTTCGTAATTATGTAAAAATATGCTTGGGCGATTTATACGTAAAATGAACTGGGCGATTTATACAAATGTATAATTGGACGATTTATACACATGTATAACTGGGCGATTTATACATGTTTATAACTGGGTGATTTATACATGTTTATAACTAGGCGATTTATAGACATTATAACTGGGCGATTTATACACATTTATAACTGGGCGATTTATACCTGAAATTTTCACTAGATGATTTATTTAGGGTAATTTCCCCAGTATTCTATCTGAGTTGCTTAGTTGAATATGTTTGACCAATAGTTAGTCTGTTGACCTTACAAGTTGACTTTTTGATCTTTGACCATTGACCTATGTTATAACTACATGCCTGATAAACTGTGTTAAATCCCTAGTTAATTATCACATTTTTTAAAACTCTTTGCGTGAATCAAATTGTCAGTCAGTAATATATATTTGTTTGTATATAAACTGTATTAGACAAATCTTAACAGAACCATGAATTCAATTGCTGCACAACAAGTTACTCTTGACAATGCATTGGTTGCACCTAAGAATCAAGTCTAGATTGGCAAATACAACATGAGAATTGATCCCACAAAAACTCCAAAGGAACCCACTTATCAAGTTGTCTTAGATGCTCTTGCACTCACTACTTTCTATCCAGCTTTCCTAATCACTACAGAAGTCCCGATAATATATATGCATCAGTTCTGGCACACCATCACCAAGATTAAACACTCATCCTCGTACAAGTTCAAGCTGGACAAGAAGAAATGCACAATTGATGTAGAAGTCTTTCATGACATTCTCCAGATATGTCCTACACTTCCAAATCAAGAGTTTCTTGTACCTCCTTCTTTTGATCCAGAAATTGTCTCATTTATCAAGGAACTTAGGTACATAGGAGATATTGCATCTGTAACTAAGGTGTATACAGATCATATGCACCAACCTTGGAGAACCTTTGCTGTAGTCATCAATAGATGCCTTTCTATGAAAACCACATGTCTTGATAAGATCAGACTTTCAAGAGCACAAATCCTGTAGGGGATGTATTACAACCAGAATGTTGACTTTGTTGAACTACTTTGGGAAGACTTTATGTTCCAGATAGACAACAGAGACTAAAAGAAACAAGAGAAAAAGTACTATCCAAGATTTACGAAGGCAATCATCCAATACTTCATTTTCAAAGATAAGTCTATCTCTATAAGGAACAGACTTTTCATGCACACTGTCTAGGATGACAGTATTTTAGGGTCTTTGAGATTTATCTCCAAAACTAAAGAATACCAAGTGTATAGAGGATTAATTCCTGCATAGATGACAAATAGGAAGATGCGGAACTCTACTGCCTATAAGACTTATCTTGCATTCGCTACAGGAGCAACAACTCCCAAGAAAGCAAGGAAATTTAAGAAACCTACTTCTCATTCAAAGAAGAAAACTGTTGTTGTTGTTGATGAGCCTGCAGAGAAACCTGCCAAGAAACCTGATGTTAGAAGATAGTCTGCTGGTGTTCAAATCCGAGACACTCTTGGTGTGTCTGTGTCAAAGAAGAAATCACCAGCAAAGGCTGGAAGAAGCAAAGGGATTGAATTGCTGTCTAAAGACGCATTACTTAAGGAAGCTCAATTGAAAAAGGCTACCAAATAAAGTAAACGGGAAACAAACATTCAATCAAGAGCGTGGCTTCTTAAGTGAGGGAGTGTATTTAAATAGCAGAGGGTTCATGTCTGAGCAAAAAGGCAAGTCAATGAACACAAGTGAAGGAAACTGGTAATTTAAATACCTGGGGTTCCTGATGTGTCCAAAGCGGATTCTTCTGAGAGTGAATATGAATCTTAGGGAGATAGTAATGATGAGAATGATCAGCAAAGTGATAATGAAATAACAGAATCTAATTATGGCAAAATTGCAGATCTCAATAAGACAGATGATGAAGAAGAAACACATGATGATAAGTTCGTACATACAACTGAAAACTATGTACCTACTAATGATGAAACAGAGGATGTAGATGATAAAGAGTATGATCGTATCAATGAGGAGTGTATAATGATGTAACTGGGGAGTTAAAAGTCACAGAGCTTGAAGGTTTATGGGAAGACAATAAGAGATGATTGATGCTGGTCATGTAGATGCTGAGCACGAGAATGTTAATCAAGAGGTTGCAGGTGATCAAGTCAAGGATGATGCTCAGGCAACAGTTACAGCTGTCCATGCTACTCAGAAGACTGAAGTTCCACTACCAAGTTCTTTATCTCATCTGACTATGCCACCTATAAATTTCTTAACTTTTTAAATGTCCCTATGATGACACAAAGATTATCTCAATAGTGGATAATAAAAGTCCCAACATGAAGATCTTAGTATCAGACTCACAAATTTCAAACCATACATGTTTTAGTAATTCTAAAACATCAACAGCTCCAGTAACAACCATTCCTCTACATATTACAAATCATCGCTCTTCCACAAACATGCAACACTGATACCAACAACCAACGACTTTATAGACTAGAAGCAACTTTCTAACCACTTCTGATTCTGGATTTAACATCCCTTTCTGTTGTCCATCTTAGGATTTCGATACTTGGAAAAGGAGGCAAGAGCTCAAAAATGTTTGATCATTCTCAGCACTACTTGATACAATCTAATCTAAGTTCTCAACTTTTAGGAAAAGAGTACCTTGAATAATACAAGTCTAGATGATGCCTATTTATATGATGCTCTAGAGAATACTGTAGACCTCATTAAGGAACAATCCGTTCCAACAGATGTTGTAGAAAAGCTCTCCAGCAATACTTTAACTTCAAAAATGTAAAGATATCGCCAAGGCAAGATGAGACATGCAGCAAAAAAGCAAGAGACAAAATACACCATCACTTCATCTGATACGGTTGAATTACAAGAATTTCATCAGAAAAGAACTTTGTTTAAGACAATGACTAAAACTAAGTCATTTAACAAAAACACCAAGCATAAGGCTCTATATCATGCTCTCATAGAGTATATTCTTGAGGATGAAAATGCCATGGACAAAGGTGTTTGCAGACAGGTCAAAGAAGAGAAATCCAGATGATGCTGACAAAAATGAAAGCCTTCTGCTAGAATCAAAAACCAAGGGTTAAAGTGGAAGAAATCAAGCAAAGACGTTTGACCCATCAAAATGAGGCAAAGTCATTGAATACTCCAAAGGCACCACAATTATTAATGGCAAGTCTGCATTAAGTAGTGGGGAGACAGTGTTTGAGATGGGGATTATTCATGTGCCCACATAATCCAAGGGATATGATGTGGGGTAATTCTGATGAACCAACTCGTCATAAATATTTGACCAAAGGACTGGTTTAAGAACCGGAAAAATCTCCTACTCCAAGATTCTTTGAGTGGAATGAATGTAAAAAAACAATTGATAATAAGCCTATAAAAATGGGCGTAGTGACTTGCCATAAGCAGATAACCCATTCCATAACATTCATTGATGATTTAATGAGCAATCCGATTGATCTTTTAGTGCATTTGTCATGAACCGATGCAGATTTTTGATCTCCGCACAAGTTATTATGGTAGGACGGGCTTACAAGCTTCTCAAAGGCACTTGCCGGGTTATATGTCAGATCGACTATATATATGGATAGAATGTTACAAAGCATGGAAAAGGATCCAAACTAGTTTGGTATAAACTTGAAGGTGATAGAATATACAATTGGACCTTAAGCATACCACTACCTATGAATCAATCTAGAATTGTCAGGTTGTCTGGTTGTTAAATTCTTCAACAATGACTTGGCTTACTTGCAAGCGGAGAAAGCACCGGTTGAACTACACGACTTCTTTGACCAAGGACTAAGGCTGCTTTTTAAAGTATGACTGTTTATGGAAATTGTATGATATGGGGTCCAACCATTAAGGATATAACTAGTATAAAGTTTGCGCTATGACTAGAATGCTTTTTTAGGTGTGTGTGTTTTTACATGTGTTGTTGTTTATTGGTTTGCGGTAATTTAGTTTTGGTTGGTGTTCTGCTGGTTACCTTAATGATTGGTTTTTGGTTGGATGATTCTCACTTGGGATGGTTTGTGAGTTTCATTGGTTAAGTGGTAAGACCCTTCTTGCTAAGGCTCTTTAAACGAGTGTTGTAGAGCCAACTTATTGCATCAATAGGGACAAAACTTTTTTACAAATGTGGTTCTATGGAGTTGAAAGCCAATGTTGGCGGATGGAATATGTGATAGGCATGTTTTGGGAGTCTGCACGTGGATCCTCTTTGATGAACTTGATTCATTTATCTCGGGTGATTAATTTTCTAAGAAAGTTGCATGAAAAGTTTGTGTTTCTGGTTAACCTGATTAACTGTATTTAGGTTGTGTGTTAATGATCTGTAGAGAGGAAGTAGTTCTGGAGATGCAGGCGCTGACCGTGTTTGAAATCAGCTTTTGACCGAAATAGATGAAATGTATGCCAAAAAGACAGTTTTCATTATTAGAGCCACCAAGCATAATCACTATCAGTGTATGCTACCAAATCAAAAGGTGAATCTTTTGGATACCAAAGGCCCAATTTAGGTTGACCTTTTAAGTATCTAAAAATTCTTTTCACAGCATGAAGATGTGACACTTTTGGGTTGACTTGGTATCTTGCACAGGCACACACTGCAAACATAATATCAGGTCTTGAAGAAGTAAGATACATCAATGAACCAATCATTGATCTATATAAATGAACATCCACTTCTTTACCATCTTCATCCTTGAGCAAAGGCTTTTGAGTTTCCATAGGTGTGCTTGCTGTCTTGACATCAGTAAAACCAAATTTCTTCAAAATCTCAGTCACATACTTGTCTTGACTGATAAAAATTCCATCCTCCTTTTGCTTTACTTGCAGTCCTAAGAAGAATGTGAGTTCACCCATAGAACTCATTTGAAACTTCTTATGCATCATCTTCTCAAACTCAGTGCATAATGACTTCTTTGTAGAGCCAAAAATGATATCATCTACATATACTTGAACTAACAGAATATCACCTTTGTCCCTTCTGATAAACAAAGTCTTGTCTATTTTTCCTCTCTGAAACCCATTGTCCAACAAATAAGTTGACAAGGTTTCATACCAAGCTCTTGGAGCTTGATGCAGTCCATAAAGTGCCTTTTCTACTTTGTATACTCTGTCAGGAAAGTCTGGATCTTCAAATCCTGGTGGTTGACAAACATAGACTTCCTCTTCAATCTTACCATAAAGAAAAGCACTCTTGACATCCATCTGGTACACCACAAAGTCTTTAAATGAGGCATAGGCTAAGAATAGCCTAATTGCTTCAATTCTGGCAACAGGGGCAAAGACTTCATCATAGTCAATCCCTTCTTCTTGTGTGTACCCTTGAGCAACCAATCTTGCTTTGTTCTTTATCACAATGCCTCTTTCATCCTTCTTGTTCCTGTAAACCCATTTAGTGCCTATGGGCCTTTTGCCATTTGGTAAATCCACTAGGGTCCAAACTTCTTGTAGCTTGAATTGTAGAAGCTCTTCCTGTATAGCCTCTATCCAACTTAGATCCTTTAATGCATGAATTACCTTTTTGGGTTCTTCTTGTGATAAAAAAGAAAGTAAACAAGCAATTTTGAAAGTCTTTATGGTTTGTTCTTTGCTGAACAGAACTAAACAAACCATGTTCTTACAAATTCTTTGTCATTCTTCTTGTTTGAGGTGCTGAATTCAAGTCTCCAATAATTTGTTCAACTGGATGATCTTTGTGTATACTAGTAGTTAGAATAGGACTGACAGGCATAAATGTATTCAAATTGTTCATGTCAGTCTCTGCACCAACATCTTCATCATTATTTGAATAAACAATATCTTCTAATTCAGTCATATTTAGATCATTTGGAAGTTCAATGCTTGTTTTTTCACCAACAGCATTAACTTCTATGTTAGCAGCATTAACAGTTGAACTAACAACATTAACATTATTAGTGATGTTTCCATCACTAGCAGTATTAACATTGTTAGTGCTGTTAACATTATCATCCTCTTTCTCTTGATCATTATTTGAATCACCACCTTCTTTTCCTGGTTCTTCAGTAACCTTCTTTTCATTATCTACTGAAGGTTTGAATCCAGCATCAGGAGAACTCTTTAAATTTTGAGAGAATGGTAGATCAGCAGGCCACAATGGTAGCAGAATGTAATCTTTGCCAGGTACTGTCTCCATTCTAGCTTTACCTGCATCATCACATGCTTTTGTACCTGCATTACCATTAGACTGATTTCCTGCAATAACTGGCTTATAATTCATTGACTTTGTTAGTGCATCAATATCAAAAAGCCAATTTGGTCCACTTCCTGCAATATTAGGTGTATTCTCACTAAATTGGACATGCAGGTTCTCTTCAACTATCCTGGTTCTACTGTTGAATACTCTAAATGCTTTACTATTAATTGAGTACCCAACAAAGAATCCTTCATCAGCCTTACCATCAAACTTGCCTAAGTGATCTATGGTATTGAGAATTGTAACAGGACACCCAAATGGTCTCATAAAGCCTAAAGCTGGTTTTCTACCAAGAAAAAGTTCATAAGGGGTCTTGTTATGAGGCTTAGTTACTAATACTCTATTTTGCACATAGCAAGAAGTATTAACTGCTTCAGCCCAAAAAGTAGTAGGTAGCTTAGAATCAGCTAGCATTGTCCTAGCAGCCTCAATTAGTGTTCTATTTTTTTTCTCAGCTACTCCATTTTGTTGAGGAGTTCTAGCTACACTAAATTCTCTCTTAATACCTTTTCTCTCACAAAACTGATTCATCTCCTTATTCTTGAACTTAGTTTCATTGTCACACCTAATTACCTTAACCTTTTGATCTATTAGATTTTCTACTCCAGTTATAAAGGACTTAAGAATGCCACTAGTCTCATCCTTAGTAGCTAGAAGAAAACCCTACTAAACTTACTGTAATCATCTATGACAACTAGGCAATACATCTTTTTCATTAAGCTTTTTACAAATGTTGGACCAAATAAATCCATGTGCAACATATGTAAAGGTTGGCTGATTGAACTTACTGTTTTGGACTTACAAGAAGATCTATGTTGCTTTCCTTTTTGACAAGCAACACAGGTTTGATCATTTTCAAAAAGTTTTGAAGGTAAACCTCTTACAAGATTTCCCTTAACCAGTTTATTCATAGTTTTAAAATTTATGTGTCCAAGCCTTCTATGCCAAAGTTTAGCTTTATCAGATGTGGCTTTTGCAAAGAGACAAGTTAGACCTCCTTTAGAAACAATATTCTTTAAATCAGCACCATACATATTGTTTTTTCTAGGGACTTTAAGTAAAACACGACTTTCATTAATTAATTTAAAGTTTGGAGATAAAACAATACATTCAGTGTCATTAAAAAGAACACTATTATTTTTGTCACACATTTGTGAGACACTAAAGAGGTTAAACTGTAACTCTCTTACAAAATACACATTCTCAAAATCTAAATTACGAGTTTTGATTGTACCTTTGCTTGTGATTTTCCCTCCTTTGGGGTTACCTCCAAAGGCAACATATCCTACATTAATTTTTAAAAGTCAGTAAGATAGGACATGTTCCCTGTCATGTGCCTTGAGCATCCACTATCAATCACTCCTTGGTCCTGTAAATCCATTTGTGGATTGCCCTACACATGTGGTAAGAAAATCAGTCTCTTTTAGGGACCCAAGCCATCACTGACTTGGATCTGCCTTGTGCATCAATATAATCAAACCTTTTTAGAATGGTTGATGCACTGTTGTGTTTAGAAACATGGTCTATTACTTTAGTATTTGGTTTCCAAACCTAACAAGCTGAGGCCTTAACAACATTAGCCTGGTTTCCCTTAACAGCATTAAGTACTGCTTTTAGCTTAGCAGTATTAACTACTGCTTTTGGCCTAGTAGTATTAACATTTTTATCTTTAACAGTATTAACACCCTGATTAAAATTCCTCTTTTTAGTTGTGGTTTTGTTGTTAATGGGTCTTCTATCAATTGAATGTGCTTTATTAAAAACATTTGTCATTAGTCCTGCACTTTTCACTGTTGTTCTGGGTTGAGCAGTATTAACTGGTCTAGCAGTAGTAAGTGATACTAGGCCATACCTCATTAATACTGATTTTGGAACCATGTTCCTTTTAGGACTGGGGTGAGTCATTCTTGAAATATTCTGGTGATTCACCCTTTGAGTATAGTTCCACACTGGTTTTACCATCTTTTTATTATTAAACTGTCTCTGATGGTTATCACAATTATACTGCAGGTGATCAAAACTTCCACATACATAACAAGCCTTGTTAAACTTCTCAAAATTACTTCCTAGTCTCTAAGACATCATATTCTTCCAGTTTATTTGATTGCCTCTAGGAGTATGAGTGTTTTGTCTATTTTGATTACATGATTAACAATTTTCCTAGGAGATTTTACTTGCTCTTTAGATTTAACAAACTCTATTTTAGCAAAACTAGACTTAACTATTTTCTTCTCTTTCTTATCCTGAGGCACATCTTATTCCTCACTATCAGACTCCCAATCCTTAATAATTGGAGCACCATTATTCTTCTTAACTGCCTTAGTTTTATCTGCACTAGCCTTAGCTTTACTAGTCTCAACTACAGGCTTCTTAACTGCAGACTCACTAACTATAGGCTCATTCACAAACTCTTCTAGACCAAAGAATGACAAATCAGGTTTTGGAGGCATAAAGTTTCCTGTATAGGGAGGTGGAACAACATTATACCCTTAACCTGTTTTGCACTTATCAACTATTTGATAATCTATTAGTTTGCTTAAGCTTTTAGATGTATTCTCATATTTTTCTACTGTTAGCTGAATTTCATTTTTTTTGTTTTTGAGCCAGTTCTAACTTTCTCCTAAGCTCTGTAATGGCTACTTCTTTTAAATAAATCTCACGTTTTAAGAGCTTGATATCTTCTTCATAAACAGACTCATTTTTCTTATAAACTAGAAGTCTTGCTTGTATAGACTCTAAACCTGTTTTATAAGTAATAACATTTATCTTAGATGTTCTTAAGTCTTTTAATAGTTGTTTCATTTGTTCTTAAGAATTTTTAAACGAATTTACCAAACAAGATGATGAACAGTTTGAATCAGTAGATACCTTAGAGTTAGAACTTGTAGAAGAGTAAGCCATGAGTGCAAAGTTAGGTGGACCTTCTTCTGCTTGATCACTCCAATCATAATCACTAAGCCCATCACATGAGATTAAAGCATTGGAAGTAGTTGTCTCCACTGGCATAACCCTTCTTGTGTTCTCCCTAATACCTGTTTTTCTTGGGTTCCTTGGAGCCCTGCACTCCCTTGTAAAGTGTCCCATTTTATGGCAGTTGTAACACTACACCTTGGACTTATCAAACCCAATGGTTTCAGTACCCTTCATAGGAAGCTTTCTTCCAGTGTTCTTCAAGAATCTCATTACCCTCATTGTTAGCATAACCATCTGCCACCTCAAGTCATCTGCATCAAATCATCAGGATTAATTTTGTTGCAAGTCCTCATTGTACAAGTTATGGACTGTTTGGTGACTTGCAAAGAAAGCACATATAACACATCACTCATTTATCAATTGTTGTTTGAGTTAACAGCCAGTAGCTTGAGTGCTACAGTTGCAACATCCCAAATGATCAGTAATTAACTGCTCCATTTGTACTACTGGTGCTGTTTGAGGACACAAAGGCTATGTATTGTGTGTTTGATCTTGAGCTTGATGTCCCCTTTGACCTTCTAAGTTCATAGATCTTCATGGTTTGTAAAGATCATCTAAGTTAGTGTATCTAACTCAGGCTTTGTTCCTTCACATAATGAATGTGTTTCCATTCTATAGACAAACTTCTTAAGAACTTCTGATTCACATCTTACTTGAGAGATAGCATTCACCAAGAATTCTCCAACATACTGATAATTTTTGAAGCCTATTAAAGGTTGATCTAATACCTCCTGAGCTAGATGCAGTAAAATTTTCATACTACTGCTTTTAAAGATTCCTCCGAGTCTTTTTAGTAGCAGCATTCCCTCCAAACCTCTTCTCAATAGCATGCAGCAATGACTTGGCATCTTTGATGGAGTTAAACTTTAATTGATGTTCATTAGGGATGCCCATCAATAAAGTGCTTCTTGCCACGCTCTAACCTCCTTTGTAACTTTTCTCTTACCCCCCCACAAGTTAAGGGGCAATTATAGTCTCAACACCTTCAACAAGTTTTACTATTGGAGGTGTTTACCATTCTCTATGACTTCCTATAGAGAATAATCAACCATCTAGATGTACTGTTCCATCCACATCCTTCAAAACTCATACTCACCTGGTTTGAGCATAGACACTTTTGATGCAGCCACCATATGTACTGAGTCCCTTGATTCCAATGTCTTCTTAGAGCAAAGTTTCTCAAGAAGCATACAAGCTCTGATACCACTTTTTGATCACTTCAATGGATTCTTGAATTACTTATTGCTTGTGTAAGGTTTAGTTATGCAAGATAAATCCTACACAACTAATGATAGAAACTTTGTTTGATAAAACTAAAGAAGTATGCAGAAATCAATCTTAATATAGAGAATTAATTTCTCAATGAAACCGGAAATTTCTAATGAACACACAAATTCACAAACACAAGCTTCAATATAATAAATCAATACACTAAGATAGTATTGGGATACAAAACTTTGAAGCTATGACAACTCTATGAATGACTCGTTTTTTATACATAGAACTCTATGCCTAGGTCTTTCTTTTATACACCAAGGAGTCCTAGTCGATTTACAATATATTACAAAAACTTAGATTATTCTTAAAGATCTATTCTATAAATAACAATCCTTATCAACTAAGTAGTCTTGATCTTTAAGCAATCTTTATCTTTTCTAAGCAGTTTTTATCCTTTCAGAAGTTGTAATCTTTCAGCAGTTGTAACTTTGTATCAGCAACATTATCTCTCAACCCAAACCCCTAAAGCCAAAGTAGTAACTTATACACCAGCAGCCAATAACTTGAGCATCATAACCTGAAAGATCATTAAGAAGTTTTTAATCCCAACAAAATGGATCCAAATTTTTTACTCTACCCATTTTCGCTTGTATCCATCAGACGTTGGTCTACAGCTTCGACAGAGATAAGCTATCAATGCAAATAAACATCTATAAGCACACGTATCAAAATTTACATACAAACAAACAAACCCGAGTGGAAGTAAAAAAAAAGACATTCATAGGTAATATTACGTGGTCGAGAAAAGCATGGGTTGGATCTCTAACTTTTAGAATTTGCACTTTCAATTTACAATTTCCTACAAGTGCGATTATGCAAACATCTCCCCACTTAATTTCATTAGCATGAATAAATTTCTTCCATCCAGCTTGGAAATAATGTACTCGCTTATCTTTGCAGTAATTTGACCTAATTGTCCAAGATTTCCCATATAAGTTGCTAAGCGTAACATCCACTTTATTGGGAGGGAGGTGTGCAACAAAATGAGGCGGAAGATACTGCAATAGAAGTATACCAAGTTAGAATCAACATATCAATTCGTTATCTAAATTTTTTATGATAATAAGAGCAAAAATAACAGACTTGAGTCGGATTTCTGGTTCGGACAACTATTTTGTTTTCATCCAAGCAAAGCAATCGATTAAATATAATCTGACCTACCCAGATAAAAATGATGATATGGCAGTTGGCTTTCCAGTAAGTTTGACCAAGTGACCTTTTTCAGTCATGGCACAAACATGGTGCGTGAAACTAGTTAACTTAGGGGATTATCAGTAAATATTTTACAACTCAGTTTTAATGTGTTCAACAAAACAAAAAATAGACCAAATTCGTTGCCTTTCTATTTTCACTAACGTGGAATATGAAAAGTATATAGACATTAAAAGATATAGGAGCTACCCACCAAATGTTTTTAGCTGAGACTCTTTCACAAATTAGATCAAGCGAGGCCACCCCGATGTATATTTGCTAGCTAGCTTAAATGCATCTGAAGCTGATAACTGATCATATTCATCCACTGCATTATCACACAAGCACACAGCAATAATGTAAGTTATAGAGATAGTATATGAAAGTTTTCATACGTGTAAAAAAACCCCTACTACAATATGAGTAAAATGACAAGATCAATAACATAACTATTTGTTTTAACACAAAATCAACAGACTTCTTAATAAGCAAAGAACCAATGAGTAATTCATATCTTAGTTGACAGAAGTTTATAGAAAATATTATACACCAAAAAGAACATATCTACCATGTGTGATAAGCCGTTTAAATCATGTGTGATAAGAATCCTTCATGATGTTCGGTGGTTAGCTTCTTGTATGGATGACCAACTTCACTTTCCTTACGAGTTGTTCCATAACTGTGAAGCGGTGCATGCTGTTCTTGGTGATAACGCACCATATTGTATTCCAAAGGTTAGTTTACTTTATTCAAAATGTGAATTGATTTTTTTTCGGTGGAAATTAGTATTAGTTTATAATGTGCATGAGATGGATCAGCTACTCTACTAATATACTCAATATTTTCTGTTGGTATAAAGGTTAACAATGTGAAGTTGCTGAATGATATCGGTTTGAAGAGTTACAACCATCTGTGATGAGCTTTTATTCTGTTTCTACGCAGCTTTGGAGAAGATCCTGATAAACCTTTCACAGCCATGTATCCACTACTTACTCTATACAGTATGTGTGTCCTAAATAATAAAAATCTATAAGACCACATTGTTTCACGTTTTTGAAGAAATAAAACGGTCTGGTTTTGAACTGGACTGGTCTGAATCGAGCACAATATTTTGAAAGAGATTAAAAAATATATATTAACCACTAAGATTTTTATACTAACTTTTTTATATCTTTTCTTTCGTTTACCAGCATATCTCAATTGTCCAAGATCTACACATATATATGGAATGAAATGAGCACTTCAAAGCAGAAGATAGTCGAGAATGTGAATACACAAGCTTCATATTTGTTTCCTTCTTTGTTTTGGTTCCACAAACGAAGTGGTATCTGGTTTATTCTTATCTCCGACCGAGGAATGGTAATACCTTACAACATTTTTACTAGAAGACAGTATTTAATCCCGGCATGGACTACTTTATGTCAAAACTTATTCCGTTGCCCGAATCCAAGCTGATTTAAAAAGGCTCAAGAAAAGAAAAGATATCGAACGGTCTTTTGGAGTCCTTCAGAGTCGCTAGGGGATTATAGCACAAGCAACACATTCTTATAGGGTGTGTAAAATACGTTGGATTATGTATCGTTGCATCATATTGCATAACATGATCGTAAAGATCAAGAATTCGAAATCAGTGAGTATAAAGATATGTATGTTAGTCCCGTAGCCAATTTACAACATACATGGATCGAGATATGCGATGTACACCAAAAGAACCGAAAGGAACTACATGATAGAAATGTGCATACCTCCCTTCGACATGATCTTGTAGTACATCTTTGGCAACGACATCACAACAACAAGAGCACGAAATGTAGTTTTTTTATGTATGTACCTTTTTTTCAAAATGTCATATTTTATTTTTTCAAAATGCCGTGTTTTTTTAATGTCTTGTAATTTTAGTTTTTATTTGAATAAAATGTGGCTTTTTAGTTTGTATGAAAAAAGGAGACCAACGGCTTGTTATTAGTTTTTCGCTGAAGATGACGTTTGTTTAAATTATTAAGGTGTCATTGAAAGGATACCGAGTTGGCGCTAAAATGATACACCAATAATGTGTTATTGGTATCTCTCATACATCTTGGCATCTTGGATTTGGTATTTCCGGAGCCAACTTTGGGTCATCTTGCCCATTATTGCCCAACTAGCCATATAGCTGCCTTAGTCTAACTTTCTTTTTTTCATTTTTTTACTCACATGGTTTTAGATAACATTATGTTTTATACTTTTTTAGATAACTATGATTTCTTCTCTAAACAATTATTAATAGGCCATTCATTGTGTAGTTAAAAATGGTACTAGTATGTCTATGAATAGATGTATGTACAAAACCAAGGCTGTCAAGATCGCGATCTCATCTGGGATCGTTTTTGTCTTTGCAAGATCGAGATCGTAAGATTAAATCGAGATCGTAAGATCTTACCAATTTGTCATGTTTTGTAAAACAAGGATAAACGAGTCAAACTGTTTTCATTTCTACACAACTTCAAAGATAAATTTATATAATGTCCTCTTAAATATGTCAAAGATCAAATTTGAAACACCAAAGTAAAAGTAAAACACAATTTTTCGAATTATTTTGATTTCGGCTTATATTTCATAAGCTTTAATTTTCCCGCTTATTTTGAGACTTGTGAACTTATATAAGTTTATTACGATATGATCAACTAATATAAACCCATAAGTTTCAAAATAACTCGAAAATTGAGCTTATCAGATATAAGCCGAAATCAAATAAGCTCATAAGTCCGCATATAAGCATAAACAAACACTCCTAGGTATAGACTATAATCATGTCTAGAAAATGAAACGTCAATGGTTACTTATTAGACATTAGTAAATATCGTTTGTTTTTTGGCCTAAGCAAGTGAGATAGACTCAAAAGATAGAAAATTGAAGAAAAAAATAGAAATAGGTGAAATTGGATCGCGTGACGATCTTACGAGTTTACGTGCGATCCCACGATCTTACATACGATCCCACCCAGATGCGATCATATGCCGATCTTACACCATCTTAGCTAGTAAACATGTAAGATCGTACGATCTTACGAGTTTACTTGCGATATTGACAGCCTTGTACAGAACTATTAACTATATTTAATTTAGATTAGCAAACATTGGCGATATTATCGACAACTTATAACTCCTTATGATCACTTTTAGCATGAAATATCAAAAGTCATATATTGGTAGCAGGGAGGGACGGAGGCACGGAGCTACCTTTATTGTGGGGTTGGCCAAGGCCTACCCAATTATTCTACTTACTATTGTACATTACAGTAATTAAACTTAGGAAACGTTTGGTTAAACAATGGAATCATTATCGAAATGAGAATTGGAATAGGTTTATGAATTTGCATACTTTTGAGGGTTTGATACCCACAGTTGAATACCAAACCTATCAACTAAACCTATAAAATAGGAATGAAAGTCATTCCTTAATAGCCATACCCTCATACCAAACACCCCCTTAATATGGCCCATTCCCATGTAAAAGAACTAGGCAACTAGCTTAGCTTATACTAGTCAAATTTAATATTCTGATTATATAATACTCTTATAACTTCTCATTTGTTTAAGTTTGAAAGTATCACTTAGTCTAAAAGATTTTTTTTTCTTACAGCTTATACATTTTTCTCATATTCATGTAAAGCCGTTATGTTTATTTTTTTGGGTTTTGCTAACTACAACCCTATGGGTGTTGCTAACAACAACACTATGGGTTGTGATTAATCACCACCCATAGGGTTAGAGTTAGCAAAACCCTATTTGTTTACATCTTTAATTCAATTTTAAGAATTAAATTAAGTTGTATCATTCACAAAAGTAATGATACTCTAATGGTAAATCGCCATGTTACTTTTTGGCCAACCCATATTTTAAATCGTAGCTTCGTCCTGATTGGTGGTCTATTTTGTAAACCCAAGGTAAAAAAAGGTAAACAAAAAAGGTCACATCGACAAAAAATTCAAGGTAAATTTTTTTTGAGCGCCACCCACCAGGTACACCAATGTTTTTTCTCAGTAACATCTAAGTTATGATACTAGCGTTATTTTGGTGAAGTTCTCGAGACTGTTGGCTAAAATTGTTTGATTAACGAGGTGTTATATGCGAGTTTTAATGGGTGTCGGTTTTTGAGTATCACAATTACAAATAATGTTTGAATAGTGAATTCCTCATGAGGTGTTATATATTATTGATCGATATATATATAAGACATAGAAACTTTAATGACTTAACTCATAAGCGGACTTGGATCAAACATAATAATAGCTAATACCTTTTGTAATTTGAGCTGCAGTTTTTGTTGTTGTTTTTTTGTACGGGTAAACGTCGGTGGCTTGGGTTTGACGGGGTGGCGTTAAGGCGGCCGCTCAAGGTGGTCGATCATATGTGAGGATTAGACCTAAAGCTTTTGTACCATGTTAGAACATTAAATTCTCGATGCTGTGTTATACTTTATTGATCAATATATATAATGAGAAAAGTTCTATATTTTTTCTCTAAATATCAAATGGAAAGATCTTAGCTATCAATTTTTTATTAAATTTTAAAAACTCATTTTTATCCTTTATTTAAATTGAAAAATATCGCAAACCGTTAGTCGTTACGTAAAATAAATTATACTATCGTGACGGAATTTAAATTATCTTTCTATAGATAGGCTTTTCTATATATATTATACGATTTTTTTTAATTTTCGCCCAGAAATCAAATGTGATTTATTACTTAAAAATCGCATGGGAATTTGTGAAATCACATGCGATTTATTGATTTATAAAAGCGCACGTGATTATGAAATCACACGTAATTTTTAAAGCAACAATCCACAAGAGATTTTACAAATCACATGTGATTTTTCTAAGCGTAAATTTAAACACCAAAAAATCGTTGAATGTATATGAAAGTGACCGCCTACTCAAATATAGAAATATTCTCTTCACTACTTTAAAAATCACATGTGAATTTGTGAAATCACATGTGATTTATGAAGTCGCACATGATTTTTTAAAATTCCGCGTTTGATACCTTTGGTTTCCTTGAACCCGAGGCAGTGGAGCTACTCAACAAAGTCCAACGAGTTATGAGAGTAATGTTATGAAACCTAGATCCACAGATGTGTTTTCAAAAGAATTAGTTTTGCAATCAAAAGGGCTAGCAGCGCAGCTTGTTACATAGTGGCCATGGAGGCTCACCTACGCCGACTCCGGGCTATCCAAAAGGGTAGTCGCCCTAATTTAGTTGGCTTGCAATGTCGAGTTGGAAACCCATGTAACCGGAAAAAAAAAATCATAGTAATAATAATAATAATAATAATAATAATAATAATAATAAGAAGAAGAAGAAGAAGAAGAAGAAGAAGTTATTTATTTATTATGTATAAGTAATTAAAAAAAATTACAAGTAGTTTTACAAAGCACGTGTAATTTTTTGAGCGAAAATTTCAACACTAAAAAATCGTTGAAAATATATCAAAATGTCCGTCTACTGAAAGATAAAAATATTCTCGTCGTGATGGTGTATTTGTTATAGCTTGACGATTTACCGTTTGAAAGATATGATGTACTAAAAAAAAGTGGAAAATGAGTTTTTTTGTTCGTGAAAAAAATAAATGACTAGGATTCACTAATTTGTTCTTTAAAGACTTATTGTTCTATATAAATCACACATAAAAACTCTAACAAACTATCCCATAATAGTGCAAGATGCAATTGCGCCCTATAGCATGTTATGGGGTCGCCGCCTCAGCACTCACCATATAACACCATTATAACTACAATATTCTCCCTAGACATAACATGTTATATAGCAAGTGGGTCATAACACACCACAAAAATACATCACTCAACAAAAATAACCAAATAACGCCCGTTAAAACTATGACGAAATGACAGATGACGGGGTAATGGCGAGCCGGTACAATTTAGCGCCGTCATATGGCAAAAGAGAAACCTTATGACGTGTAATCAACCATCGAACTATGTTGCACCCTAAGGGGCTTAGGCTACTCTTATCAGTCACCGAAAAAAACACCCCATCATCAGACACATCAACGCCACATCAGCTTTCTCTCTCTAACTTTTTACCCTCACTTCCTCTCACAGTTCACCATTATTAGTCAGGAACCCTCACCGGATAAACCATTATTTTTTATTAAAAACTAAAACTTTTGTTATTCATAAATAAAAAACATTACATTAAAACTAGAAAACCACATTAAAAACTAAAAACATTATAAATTAAACATTGCGAGAAAAGTATTCGATTAAATCGACTTTCAGCATTTTATGCGTTTGTGACGATTTGATGTACTTGATAATTATATGCCTTTGATTAGCCAATCGTAAGAGGTCATCCGGTTGATGTGCTTCCTCCGGATACTATTTGGGACATATCGCCTCCTTATGATATTCTATAATCATATTATGTAATATGCATGTATACATGATATTCACTAATCTCTCTTTGATATAAGACAACCCATTTCTTCTTTAGAGCACCAAATGCCCATTCCACATATTTCCTTGCCCCTTCATGCATTCACTTATACCGTAATCGCTTGTAGTCATCATCGGCCAAATTTGTAACCGACTTAACAAATGACACCCATTCCGAATATATCCCGTCACAAAAGATTATATCCCCAAGGGTAAGTTACGTCGTTGGCCATAAACGGAATCTCTAGTGCTTTTCCTTGTTTGAGATCGTTGAGTAAAGGGGATCGATGAATAACGTTGATGTCGTTGTTCGACCCTACAACACCAAAAAAAGCGTGTCATATCCATGAGTCTTCTTATGCAACAACCTCTAACAAAATGAATGGATCTGGGCCATGATCACGTCTATAATATTACGCTGTGTGTGCGATTGGACAACCAAACAACTCACAATCTGTACAATCAATACTTTCTAGCATTCCTGGCAACTTGTGTTCTTCTTCGTGACATGTGTATAGCTTTTCAATATCAGAGATAGTGGTTGTCGCAAAAAACCAGGTCCAAAAATGTCCATAAGAGACGTACAAAAATGTTAAAGAGATAGACGAGTAGTGGCTTGACCCATCTGCAAATATTCATCAAGGGCGTCAGGAACGGTGTCGTATGTCAATTGATTGTAGAAGTGCACTTCAACAACAGGGAAATTCCTAGTCTTCTGGTACAATCTTGTTTCACACGAAAGTATGCACAATGAATAGTTGCTTCTTCAACTATACTTGTGAAAAGCTTACGACTCATTCGGAACCTCTCCTCGAAACGTGGTGCCGAAAACATCAGATTATCACTAAAATAGGATGCAACTAAACGATCATGAAGACCATAATGATCATGATTTATGTTAGTTCTCTTTTTCTGTTTTGGTTTTGGTAAACAAACCAAAAACGACAATGCTCTACCAAAAAAATTCAAGTCACGTCGGACTTTTTCTTCTCTTTTCTCATGTAAATCTTCAACGTCTGGGAGCATTATTGGTTTGTAATTCGTATCCATAATAGGTATTGTTTGAGTTGTGTTAAATTAAGTTTGAAGTTGTTTAAGGAATGAGAAGTATAATTTGAAGTTGTGTTTAAAAATTTTGAAGTTTAAATGGTATTTATAAGTAAATAAAATGGTAGTGGAGAATTTTTTTTATACAACTAACTCTTCGTGAAACTGAGGGCCCCACAAGATTGCACAATGCCTCAAATGCAACTCGCTCACCTTCATGAGCAAATATACTCATCCCTCACGCGTGAGCTTGGATCGTTGTAGTAAGGTGGCGCGTGACAAATGTTCTTACCGGACGAATTGTGAATGTGTCACAACATTGATAAAAGCATCCATAGGCCAAACATAAGCTAATAAATAGAAGTTCAATATCATTTTTGTATTATGTTGATGTGATAGGTCGCGTAATTTATTATGCGGGTAAAAGCCATAAAATACCTACGAACTTTCAAAATCGTCCCGACTTGACCAACGAACTAATGTTCGTCCCGACCAGACCAACGAACTTTCAAATATTGTTCCGATATCACCAATATGGCCCTAAAATGACTATACTACCCTCTTCTTCCCTACATCCACTCAAGAACACCCTGTCACTTTATTTTGTCAAATCCAAAATGATAGCAGCAAAGCCATCTTCATCCAAAATTCAGCTTTTAATGTTGTTTGGACAAAAATCGATATAAATTTAAAATTTAACGCATAACGTCAGAATCTCCAACTTCACCTTCTTTGCTGACGTCGGCATCTCCTCCACCAATCTTCTTGCAAACATCAACCTTGCCTTCCTTGTTGACGTCATCATCACAAATCAAACCAACACCTCCTCCTCCTCCATCAACCTTGATAACGTCACCACCCCCAGACTCACCTCCCTTGCTGACGTCGCCATCATCATCACCAAATCTACCATCAACATTGTTAACAACACTAGTATTAGGCGAAAAGACTCTCCTTGCTCTCAGATCCTTCACCTTAACATCCAACCTCACCTCCTGAGGCAACAAATCAGCTCTTGTTGTTACCGGACCCTTGATGAACCGGTCACAGTCGAATCGGGTCGGGCGTACCCGGATCATTTGCGATGGAAGTAGATCTGAGACTTGCTGCGAGTGAATGTGCCGCTTAGCTCATCGCATTTCGACGATGAACGTGTGCGTTTACGAGATTGAATATGAGATGATGAATCCATTTTATTTGATTTGATTAATATGGTGGTGGTGAACTGATGATTGATTTGTTTTTATTTTGTGTATGTGGAGTTATTAGGGTTTTGTTGTAAGGAAATGGGGGGAAATGTGGCGGGGTAAAGGTTTTATTATTATTTGGTTTTGGCGGAAAATAAAAATAAAGTGACAGGGTGTTCTTGAGTGGATGTAGGGAAGACGAGGGTAGTATAGTCATTTTAGGGTCATTATAGGGTCATATTGGTGATATCGGAACAATATTTGAGAATTCATTGGTCTAGTCGGGACGAAAATTAGTTCGTTGGTCAAGCCGGGACGATTTTGAAAGTTCGTAGGTATTTTATGGCTTTTACCCTTATTATGCTCAAACGAAATATTTACAAAGTTATTAAATTTGTGAACGGTTAAATCCATAGATAGGTAACCAACTTACAAAAAGTTCTGATGTTAAGTAACGGACTTTGTGAAATACCAATCTAACCCATCAAACTTTTAAATTTAGTTCAATATAGGTAATAACGGGCAAATTTTGAAAGGATTACATGCTCAAAACCGACACGTCACCTTTTTAAATAAATAAATTATTTTTTTATTTTTTCTCTTTATCACAACCTATCACCACCCCTCCTCCTCCACCGCACCTCCTCCTCCACCACCCTCCTTCACCACCCTCAATCCACCTCAACCCAGATCTCGTGCACAACAAAAAAAACTTCACCATAATCAGTTCGCAACCATCACTACCACACAAAACCTCACGTTACACCCTTAGCAAAGATCCAAATCTATTTGTTATTCTTTTCTGTGAAGATCAAATCAATAAACAACAAAAGCAAATTAATGATAGCCCACGAAGCAACCTATTTGTTATTGTTTTCTGTGAAGATCAAATCAATAAACAACATAGCCCACGAAGCAACCCACAACACAGTAATTAAATTGAGAGTAAAAAATATTCACATCAAACAACAACACAACACACATCAAGAACCCAGATTCCGAATTGGTTGGGGTTGTACGGTATGCGGTGGAATACAAGATAGGTACAATAGGATATATATATATAAAATTGTTGTTTAGGTATGATGAAGATAAATGGTTGTGCTGACAGTGATTGGAAGTGTTATTCTTTCTTTAACAACAGCCAACCACCATTGGTGAATTAGCCTACTACTGTTACCAATTTATTTTCTAAATATGTTTTGTGCATAGCACATGTTAGGGATATATGTAGGCCGAAAAATAAATGAAAAATATCATTATTACCTAAGGAAGAGTGGGCATGTAATGCTGATGTGGCACTCAAACCGTTCACAATACCTATTTTAACAAGTCATTATAAGTTTGATGGGTTAGATTGGTATTTTACAGAGTCCGTTACCTAACATTGAAACTTTTTGTAAATTGGTTACCTATCTATGATCTATGGACTTAGCCCATTTTTGAAATTAAAGTTTTGAAGAAAAGGGTTTTGTTAAACAATGTTTGCTGGGCAATGCTTAAACTAAATTAATTAACGTGTTATTTTCATATTTAAAGTAATCATGTATTTAATGCACAATACAAATATATACAAATTACCTTAAATAACAAATTTTATTTCAAATTTAAAGTAGTTATGTACTTAATGCACAAATAAATAAACTACAAATTTCCTTTTATAATTATCATAATTTTGGTTTAAGCATTGCCCAATGGGCATTGTTTAGCAAAACCCATAAAAATAACACATCTCAAATATTTCAATCTGCCAATTCTTGCCCAACCTTCTTTTAACGGCATTTTATTAAAACAAGCTCGCCTAAGCTTGTTGTATTTCATAATCATTGATCTCCGGTCATTCCACTTACCATCTATCATACACCATTTACATACCCAACAAACTAAAATCTACTCCCTCCGTCCCTAAATAAGTGTTCATTGTTGACTTTTAAAGTCTTTTTCCATCAACTTTGACCTTAAATTATTTTTATTGTGTTATATAATACTTAATGAAAATTATATCAATAAAAATACATTTAAAACTCAATCCATTCATATATTTTGCATCAAATATTATATAACACAAAAGAAATAGTTAAGGTTAAAGTTGCAAAAGAATGACTTTAAAAGTCAACAGTGAACATTTATTTAGGGATGGAGGGAGTATTAAATTTGACAAAACATTAGTCTTTTTATCAAGAATTCACATTACATCTACAGTCATTATGTGAAAGATTTACTCTTTTCTAAATCACAAAACTTGCTCCAAACACTAAACAAATATTCAAAATACTTAGTCCTCCATTGCTTGCTACTGATCAAAGGAGCCACAATGACCCAAAACCCAACAACGAACCCAATTAGTACACTCGCAATAAGTCCCCAATCTGGCCCATCAGACCCACCATATGCTTTTTCACCACCATCACTAGCTTCTACGGCACGGCAAGTTAAGTTGAGAGGAGGTCCACATAGCTTGTTTCCGATAAAGCTCGAGTCTTGAAAGCTTTGAAGCTGAGTGCTTAATGGGATTGTTCCTGTTAAGTTGTTGTATGAGACGTTTAGCCAGTTCAAGAAACTTAATCTTGATATGGTTGATGGGATTGCTCCGTCAAGTTGGTTACTTGATAAGTCAAGTGACTCTAGAATTCTCATGTTGCCGATCTTTTCAGGGATCTTTCCTGTTAACCGGTTACTCGAAAGATTCAACAGTCTGAGCTCTACTAGCTGTGTTATTTCACTTGGAATGATACCGGATAAATTGTTACCTGATATATCCAAAAGCGTGACCAGACCAAGAATGCTGCTGTAACCGTTAATACGTCCCTTCATTTGTAGCCATGCACTGCCCATGAATTCGTTGCTAGCTAACTCAACGATCTGATCTGGATCCACTTTTCCTGTCATGACGCTAAAGTTGCTGAAACAGTTTGGCAGATTTCCCGAAAGGTTGTTATCAGCAAGGTCTAGGATTTGGATGGAATCAAGTCTGCAGATCTCGTTTGGGATTTGGCCGTTTAATTTGTTTAAGCGTAGGCTGAGAAGCTTCAAGATTGAAGCTTTTTCGCCTGTTGGGATTGGTATGCCTCCTATGAATTCATTTTCAGCGAGGTCGATGATTTGTAAACTCTTGGAATTCATTAGATTTGCGGGTAGTTGTCCGGAGAGTTTGTTGTTGCGCATGTTTAGTGACTCTAGCGAGGATAAGTTTGCTAAAGTTTTTGGGATTTCGCCGCTGAGATTATTGTCTTGGAAGTTTAAGATATTTAAGAATTCCCAATTAGTCCAGCAATCTGGAAGAACACCTGAAAGATTAGTATTCCCGAGGTTCATATATATAACCTGTTTCTGCTCTGCATCCATTTTAGAACAAAAGAAATCATCCACAGACACTGATGACAAATTATTATCTGAGATATTCAGATACCGCAAACCCGAAAATGTATCCCAAAACCAATTTGGAATGTTATCTGAAATCCCTGTGCTGGCTGAAGATTTCAAATAGCACACTCACACTCACAAGTTACTGTGATGGAATAAAAACTATCTGAAATGCTTGTTATATTCAACAAAACAAAGGGCTATAAATAGCCTTGCACAAAGCAACGTGGGATACATAAAATAAGGAACAATAAACTACCTACTAAGTCATTCCTACCTAAAGAACCGGTACAATATAACTGACCAAAATACCCGGTCAAACTATATACCAATTCAAACTGTTACTATTACTAACCAAATATATTCATGCAAGTCTAGATATGCATGCACGTGAATACTTTAACAAACGATTAACCCAACAGTCTTCCTTGCTCATGCTGCTCGTCACTTTCGTCTACTTGCTTTCTCTCTTGTTCTTGCTTCTTGATTATCGGTTCTTGCTTACCGATTCTTGCTTGTCGACTCTTGCTTGCCGACTCTTGCTTGTTTGCTACTTGCTACAAACACGAAACTTTCTACTTGCTATCGTTGTCTTGCCTGCTACTTGCTACAGACTATGCGACAACCTTCTTGCTTGCTAACTTGCGATAACTTCCTCTTGCTTTTTTTCTTTTGATCACCAGGTGATCAACCTTGCTATTTGTTTTTTTTTCCTCTTTCTGGTCTTGCTTTTTTTTTACTCCTGCCTTTCTTCCTTTTTCTTTCTCACGGCACCTGACTTTCTTTCTCTTTCTCACGGCACCTGACTTTCTTTCTCTTTCTTCTTTCTTTATTGACCTAGATCAGCTTCTTTCTTCTTTTTTTATTGACCTAGATCAGCTTCTTTCTTTCTTGCAAGAATCTTGCTACTTGTTGCTTTCTTCCTTCTTTCTAGTTCTTCTTGCTGTGATTTCTTGCTAGTTTCTTGCTATGTTTCTTGCTATCTTTCTCTTGCTATCTTGCTGCATTCTTTCACTCTTCATCCAAGCTTGTTCCAAGAGCACTTTTTCACCGATCAAGAAGACAAGGTCACACCCGCCTTTACCGTCTTCCGTCATCCGCAAAATGAACCGAATCAAAGCTACTTGCTCTTCCCGACTCTTCCCGTTCGTTTATCCCGCAACCCCGGTTAGTCTCTCACGACGGACAAGCACAAAGCTACAACCCTATTCCGATCATACCCGTTCCAGGAGACCTATTCCACAGACCAAGAAGACAAGCTATACACTCTACCTTCTTCTTACACATGTAGAACGAACAAAATCCAAAGCCACCTGCTTTGACGGATCCTTTCCGTTCGTTTCACGCACTCCCATCGGTTAGTCTCTTCAACATGAAACAAATGATCAAGGTAGCTTACACACCCCTTTCATGAACAAGGAAGCTGATCAACACAAACGTCCCTTAAAGATAAAACCCGGTTCCCTTCTGTGTCCGCCCCAAAGGGCTACACCTTTACTTGGAACCGACTCTCAAACCCGCCTTTAATCGAACGAAGCTCTGATACCAAATGAAGATTTCAAATAGCACACTCACACTCACAAGTTACTGTGATGGAATAAAAACTATCTGAAATGCTTGTTATATTCAACAAAACAAAGGGCTATAAATAGCCTTGCACAAAGCAACGTGGGATACATAAAATAAGGAACAATAAACTACCTACTAAGTCATTCCTACCTAAAGAACCGGTACAATTCTCACTATATAACTGACCAAAATACCCGGTCAAACTATATACCAATTCAAAGTATCACTTACATGTCTATACTCCATGCATACGTAGAATATAGACCAAAAAGACTTATTAAACTAAACTCTAGACATGTCATGCATACGTGACATAAACGATTAATCCAACACTGGCTAGATACAAGATGAATATATTCTTCTGGTTTTGAAGCCAAACCGGAAACTTTGGACCTACATTCCATCTATTCAAGCTCAATCTTTCGAGTTGGAAAGGTGGGTCCCAGTTATCAGTGTTGGTTATCAGCCCCTTAACGCCGGACTCATACAACGGTCACACCAATCAAAACAGCAAGTTTGGTCTCAAGCTTTTTTAATAATAAGAGGCAACAGATTTTACATAGTAAAACCTACGACAACTATTTATACTAACAAAAAAGTACTAAAAAACTTGCATGAAATGGACGTGGGTATATCCCATGACTTCCTGAATAATAGGTAAACCAAGAACTAGTAAAACCACCTAGTAAAAGCCCTGGTCCTTTGCCATGCATTTCGGTACCTATCAACTCTTATCTTCACACATAATTGGGCCCCACATACTGACCCGTACCCGCTGACCCGTGACCCATCAAGATTACCCAACATTCACCCCCATAATCTTGATGATTTTTCATGGTCTCGGCTCCTGCGATCATAATCGCGAACACGGTCTCGGTCACATACTACTTGCTCGGTGTCTTCGTACCTTGCTTCTCCACGTACATACAAAGGAACAATCTTTTCTACTTGCTTTCTTGTGATCACCACACGTGATCAACTTTGTTCGGTCTTTCTTTGAATCTTCGGTCATTTGATTCAAAAATTCGGTCTTCAGCTATTAAAGCTTCGGTCTAGACAACCCGCCGGTCACGGTTATCTCTTTCGGTCTTCGGTCTAATCTTTCTTAGGTGAGCCTTCGGTCTCTTGTCACCTGTGTCGGTCTAGGTGCCGCCCGGTCTTTTGCGGCTCCTCGGTCTTCTCGGTCTCACGTCGAAACTTTCTTTCTTTCTTTCTTTCTATCTTTCTCATTCTTCTTGCTGGGGCTACTTTCTTCCTTTTGACAACCAAGTTGATCAACCTTCTGCTTTCGTCTTGTTATCTTTCTTTCTTTCTCGGTCTTCTTACTACTTTCTTCCTTTCCAAAAGAGTTCTTGCTATCTTTCTGCTGCATTCTTTTGGTCACCCGCTGTGATCAAAAGTTGCTGCTTGCTTTCGTCTTTCTTCTTTGATACCATTCGACCAACTGCTGCTGCTGCTTCTTTCTTCTACTCGACCTGATTGCATAGGGTTGCAATCGGCCCCTCTTTCTTGAGCTGAACAGGATAGAGCCCACTTTCTGTTTCTGCCCTGCAGCGAAGGGCTAAACCCTTTTCTTGAACCGACACTCAAACCCTCCTTCGATCGCACGCAGCTCTGATACCAAATGTTGGTTATCAGCCCCTTAACGCCGGACTCATACAACGGTCACACCAATCAAAACAGCAAGTTTGGTCTCAATGCTTTTTATTAATAAGGGAAACTGATGATTTTACATAGTAAACCTACTACACTATTTATACTAACAAAAAAGTACTAAAAACTTGCATGAAATGGGACGTGGGTATATCCCATGACTTCCTGAATAATAGGTAAACCAAGAACTAGTAAAACCACCTAGTAAAAGCCCTGGTCCTTTGCCATGCATTTCGGTACCTATCAACTCTTATCTTCACACATAATTGGGCCCCACATACTGACCCGTACCCGCTGACCCGTGACCCATCAAGATTACCCAACAATCAGTGGATATCTCGAGCCTTAGCATATTTGCCTCTGCTCGTAAAGTTACCAAACTTGTGAGATTAGCAAAATGGCCTTCAGTCACAACACCTGATAAAAAGTTGTGCTCAATGTTATAGGTTCATGCAGCCGTCGTGAGTTTGACCAATACTTTGTGGAAGACTTCCATTGATCTCATTATATGAAAGATCCAACTCCTCCAAAGACGATAATCGTCCTAAAGAAACTGGAAGTGGGCCCGAAATGGAGTTGCCAGGAAGATACATTGATAACAAGGATGATAATCTTCCTATAGAATCAGGAATCGGGCCTGAAATTAAGTTATTCCCGAGCTCTAAAGTTTGTAAAGATGATAAATTCCCTAAAGATTCAGGAATAGGCCCAGAAATTGAATTGCTGTTCAGATCAATCTGAACCAAGTTTCTCAGGTTTCCAAGCTGTTGTGGTAAATTACCAGAAAGCCCACTTGATGCAAACCTTAAGGACTCGAGTTTAGATGATTCACATTCGAACAAACTTGTAAGCGCCTCTAACAGACTTTTCCCATCAAATTATACTAAGTAAAGAATAAATTTCAACCAAGTTACAATTGGATGGATTAATTTAGGCGAATTACGCGCAGAATCAATACCCGTGAGCTGATTATTAGATAAATCAAGGTAGCAAGAGGCAATCATTTTCATAAGACCAGCAGTAACTAAACCATTAAATTCACAGAAAGCTAGGTTTAAGGAAACTAGACTCTTTACACACAGTAATCCAATTGGATCGAGTTAGTACTAAAATAATAATAAGAACATATCACTAATTGAAAGTGAACTCAAGCAGTAAGGAAGGGAGATGTGTCCTCTAAACCATTGTATTGACGCTTTCTGGGTTTCGAAGTTAGCCATGTCATCAGACCAGGAAGCGCATTTCACGACCCTTGGCCGGTTTGATTGTTGCAAGTGATTCCATACCATTTGCAGCAATCTTCATGGGTACTGTTCCATGAAACGAGCCGGTTTGCACCATCAATGAGGTCATTCTTGAACTCCAAAAGCGCGGTTCTCTCGTACCCAATGCATTGAATATTTCTACGCGTTTTTCAGCAGACAAAAACATGAATAGACTAAAATAGTTAGAAACAAAGGAAAGAGAAAAGGAAATTGTGGGAACTCATTGTTTGATAATCAAGAAATCTGTAATCAGAAAGAGAAAAAAAACAGATTGTTGATTTTGTTTAGATTTTGTGCAGAGTGGTTGATGGGACAATCCAGCTCTGACTTTAGTAATAAGTCAATGAATGATATCCGTAGTCCCATAAAGGTAAGACCAATTGTCTTGCCCTTCTCATATGCATGTAGGTTTATCAGGTTAATGGGCTCACCCGTCTTAAAGATTTTGCAAATGATATTCTATTTTGTCCTTTACTAACAAATAAATCCTCCATCAAAAATACACAAGAAAATGAACTTAGAAATCCGCAAACGAGCACTCAAAGACCATATTTTTTATAAAAAGTCCAAAATATCAGTAAGATTTTGAATTATCTGTCAAATAAATCTTTGTAATTTCTAACTTGCCAAAGTTTTTACCTGTATGGGATAATCAAAATAGTTATGGATATCTATCCCTAGAAAGTGGATAAGCTATGCCTTGGGGTGGTTTCCTCAGCCCATGGTTTGGACTTTACTATATTTGTCTCTTTGGGATATTTATATGGACAGTTGGCCAATGCATGTTCCAAAAAACAGTCACTAAACATAGATCACACACAATAATATAATAATAATATGCATTACCATTTGTGGTTTGAATTATTCAAACAATTAAGCAAGAATAGAAGTACGAAATTCATAGCTACATTCAAAGAAAGTTCAACTCAGCTATTTAGAGTGTACATATGATCATGTATATATCGATAGTAAAAGGTTTTCATTCCGTGAAGCAACCACTAGCCGGATCTTGATCTTGCATTGTTTTATCATAAAATGTAGCTCTCATCTGTCATAGATTCCATGAGGATCCTTTAGAGACTTGGTTTGCCTAAAAAGGATTACACCAAGGACTGTCGCGAACAAACCAATCTTGCATATGAAATTACCACTTTGCCCCACGACGTCGAGCCCAGTCAAAACATCCACAAGATAACCCATAAAGAACCCAATCATTGCTGCTCGACCTACACCATGATAAATATGTCAAAAAGACTAATCTTGAAACCCGTGTAGAAAACCGGGATTTAAATAAGTACAAATATGTTTTAAAGATCTATCGAGGACTAACCGTTAAGCAACTCAGCCTCAGGAAGGTGAGAATGTGTAATCCAAGCCCACCAAGGTATAATGGAGGTTCTAAATAGAACAGGCTCTTCATTTGTTGCTCCTTCAGGAAACAATTCAAGAAACTTTCGCCTCTTTGCTTCTGCAAAGCCCCAATAGGACAACAATTGACATTTAGTTGAAAAATTATAGCTTAGTGTTCGTTTTCATAGTTTTACAACATGATGTTATAAAGTAAAAAAGATTTAAAAAGTAAAAATATGCAAATGAATGAGAATTAATTACCGGCAACAATAAGAGCATCCCAATCCATCTTTCCAGATTTCACAAACATATTCAGATCCCATGTCCCTTGTTTCCATCGCTCATCAACGAATTCTACTGGTACCCTGCGCACAAGTCAACTTCATCACGGATTTACTTTAAAACGCTCAACCAAATGGTTTTCTTTTCAGCATGTTCCATTATTCTTTGCAAGTATTAGACTATACTTTGTGCTAATATAGTTTTCTTGTGAGGTACCGTTTTTTCATAAGTATCTTTACTTCCTTTTTTTCCTTTTTCGCTTAAACGTACAGAAAGAAACACTAATCACACAATGTTCATGCAAGCTATAGCTTCTTCAGTTTAGTTTGACTATTTTGTATATGGTATTATGTTCTATTTATTTGAATAGCTTATTAAAGATGCTTTACATTAAATAGAAACACATGTATTGCAGCTTGCAGCCCATAACTTGATATAATAGAGATATTGAAGCTTATCTCTTGATGTTATGGGAAGATTTTGTCATGCACTTTTTTTTTAAAAATTCCTCCACTTTTTGCTAGTATTTTGGTTTATATTATAATATAAGAGTAATGTCATTCTTTAGAGTATTTCTCTCTTTTCAAAGCCATTCATATATTCCATATACATCAAACTTCAAGTTTTCGTTATTTTATATATATATATACTATCTCTCCATAAATACGTATTAGCAAGGAAAAATTAAATTATACCAATAAAGGTTAATAGGTAAATTACTTACTAGTATTTGCTTGGCCCAGACATAAGTAATGGAAAACTTTTATAATAAGGTACCCGCCCAATGGACCTGAATAATAGACTTCTAGTCCGGATAATGCAGATAAGTAGACCAAATATGAAGGACAACAAAAGGCCCATTATGATTAAGAATGCTGCCATTGCCATATATATATCATTCAAAATTTTGAATTCCATTCCTAGTTTCATATTAAAGATCCTTCACATGATGCTTTCGTTTAAGTTGTCTGACAAATTTAAGCAGTTACTATGCTAAGTCAGAAAACTCATATTACTAACATTACACCATTTTTCGTCGCTTATAAAACATGTTACCTGTTATTATACTTAACATCACAAAACATATACCTAGTCATTAGGAATAAGACTAGAGAGTTAATATATTGTTTAGAAGATCCAAGTTATAGCTTTACTATGTAAACAACTGCTTTTTTGTTAGGAAATCTTATCATATTACTATGGTCCAGTCTTATCTATCACTTATAAAACATGTTACAACCTTATTAATGAATGAGATCGTAAAGCATACACGTCACATTACTTCACGAAACGGAAAGGTGCAATCTGCCTTATTCTGCCAACCATCAATGGTGCCACAGCAATCCAAAATCCAATAGCAAATCCGCATAAGATGCTAATAATCAAATCCCAATCCACTCCGTGTGATCCATTGCCTTCCTCTTGGTCTCTACTAGATACTACTTCTCCACATCTTTGACTCAAGGGTACTCCACATAGCTTGTTGCCGATGAAGCTTGACATGTTAAAGCTCTGAAGTTGTGTGCTTGATGGAATTCTTCCGGTCAAATTGTTGAAAGACACATTGAAGCTACTCAAGAAAGTTAAGCTTGACAAGCTCACTGGAAGTTCTCCAGAAAGCTGGTTTAGAGATACATCAAATGACTCAAGTAATTTCAAGTATCCGATTTTCTCCGGTATCCTTCCTGTCAGCAGATTTCTTGATAAATTCAAAGACTGTAAAGCCTGAAGGGTCATTAGCTCACTTGGGATGCTACCAGAAAAATTGTTACTCGAGAGGTCCAAATCCATCACCAATCCAAGAGTAGTGCTATATGTATACTCTTGTCACTTTCTCACCAACGTATCGCTGGCCATGATGTCTGTATTTTCGAATTGTAAGAACACAAATTGGTCAACCGCGGGGGTTACTTTTTTAGACAGTACACTGAAGTTGCTGAAGCATCTTGGAATGTTTCCAGATAGTTTATTATGAGAAAGTTTCAAGATCTGAATCAATGTTAGATAACAGAGCTCATCAGTTATCTTTCCATCAAAATTGTTTGATTGTAGGTTGAGAATTCTCAAACTCCAGAGCTCTCTCCCAAACCATGCAGGGATACTCCCATCAAGTTCATTTCTAGCCAGTTGAAGTATTTGTAAATTCTTCAAGTTCTTTACATAAGGCAATCTTCCTGAGAGCTTGTTGCCACACATGTTCAGTGATCCTAGTGCATACAAAGATCCCAAAGTTTTTGGAATCTCACCCGAAGAATTGTTGTTTTGCAAGTTTAAGACTGTCAAACTCGGCCACTTCATCCAACACTCAGGAATGAGGCCTGATAGATGATTATCTGCCAAATTAAGAATTTGCAGACTTTTCAAACCACAAGGACACATTAAATGATCTAGTAATCCCACAAAGGAATTATTTGACAAATCAAGGATCATTGCAGATGAACCATTTGAGATTTGAGGTAATAGCCCGCTAAACTTGTTAGAACTTAGGTCAAGTACTTGAAGCGATGCAGGAATATGAAACAATTCTCCATGAATTTGATTTTGTGACATATCCAGATATTGTAGATTGGAAAATGATCTCCAAAAAGTTCTAAATCTTTCTGCAGTTGCAACCACAATGAAAATTGAGGCCCCAACTCCCAAGAACTTAAAGACAATGACTGCAGCTGGAAAGAAGGAATCCAGTTTAAAAGCCGCGGTCGTAGTGTTAAGCTGTTCCCTAATCCACTTAGGTACTTCAGTCCTGTTAGGTTGACAAAGTGAACTTCTGTGATGATACCTCTTAACAAATTGTAAGAAATGTCGAAAGTATTTAACTTTGAAAGTTGACCAAGGCTATCAGGAAGGCTACCATTCAATTGGTTATACGAAAGATCTAACACCTCCAATGATGATAATTCTCCAATTGAGTTTGGAATTGGACCAGAAATAAGATTTTCATCAAGATCTAAATACCTCAATAAAGATAGTCTTCCTATTGATTCTGGAATAACACCAGCGATAAGGTTGTTTCCAAGTTGGAGGACCATCAGATTCGTCAGTTGTCCAAGCTGATGTGGTAGATGACAAGAAAGTTGTGATGACTCGAGAGATAGTAACTCCAAGCTTGGTGATTTGCACTCAAAAAAACTTTCAAATATGATTGTTAAACTAGTGTTTGAAAAATAGGTATCTGCCAAATCGAGATGTCTTAGATTGCAAAGGTTTCCCAGTGATTTAGGTATAGTCGTGGTGAGCTGATTATCTGATAGGTCAAGGCTAAGAAGTGAAGTCAAGTTATGAAGGGTATTAAGAACTGAACTTGAAACACCACAGGCGCCAATATCTAAAGAAATGAGATTACTACCAGCCATAGACAACCCTTCTAATACTAATGAAGAACTCATAAATGCATTCCCAGAGACATGCAGAAACTTGAGAGAAGTCAAGTTATGAAAGCTGTTAATACTAGTAGAAACAGGATCGTGAAAACCACATGAAGTTAAATCTAGTGAAACTAACCCCGTTTGACTGAAAATCCATGATGGCACGAAACTGTTACGAAAATTGTTTCTAGAAAGATCAAGCAAGGAAAGGGAAGTAAGGTTAAGACTAGCAACATGGGGATATGTATGCAAGAGTTGACTGTTACAAAGATGTAGTACGACCAGAGAAGGAAGGGTGTTAATCACCTGAAACCAATCAATTGCTTTGCTAAAAAGTCTAACGGACCACTACAATATCCAAAATGAGTGCAACAAACGGTGCCTTGACAGACCACTGCAGATTCATCAACGATTGTGATTCACGTTCATCCGGTAAGCATGTAAAAACTCCAGACAGAGTATGCGCAATTCTGTTACATTCCCCAGTTGAGGTGGTATAGTTCCACCGAATCCAGAACCTGAGAGGTTAAGATATCTCAAGTCTAAATGCCTGAGTTGCGGTAGATTTAGTATGGAAGGACTTAAATCCCCTCTTAATTTTTTCTTAAAGGCTTCTTGGTATTCTTTAACTGTGTTAGCATCAAAAGAAGAACTGCCTGGAAGATGGATGCGATGAACATGACCGGTAGAATTATCGCAACCAATACCAGCCCATCTGCAGCAGTCGCTCTCCTTACCAACCCATGAAGCTAGCTGATTTGCTTCATCAATGAGACCATGCTTGAACTGAAGAAGGGCTTGTCTCTCATCATCTCTGCATAACATAGCATTAGTGTTTGTATTGGATAACCACGAATGAAATAAGGCCAAAAGAATTAATCTGTAGTAGAAGGAAGATATATAAGAAAATTGAAATTCAGCTCTCATTTTGTTCTTAAGAGAATAATATAGCCTTGAAATTTAATTTTAACACTGAATTTTATCATGGAAATATCATGTGGATAGTAGGATTACAGATAATGAAGAGTTAATATCTCAACCTGCACAGCTAATTTGATTAAGAAGGTCAACTGCCGATCCAGAATCTATCTGGTGTAAGTATATTCCTTGCATGATAATTAAGTTGCAACTTAAAATGAGACCAGTTAGGCGTTGCTATTGCTAAGTCAAAGTTAATTTCGGATCCAGATTGTTTGGCTGTGTTTTACCCTTCATTTTTACACCATAGTATCACATCACACAATTAGCGGTAGGTGTTTTAGCTTTAAGTACCTTAAACCTGCTATTATAAAAATTTATAATTTGTGTACATGTCCGATCCTTGCTTAGTCGGCCTAATATGCTTGCTGGTACACTAATAGATTAGTGGATAAACAAGTTTGCTGTATGTATGATCTCTAATATATTGATTTTTAATCTGAAAGCTTGTAAAGAATTCCCATTTAGCTTTATAATAGTGAATACACTTGACAAGTAGTTGCTTGAAAAACAGATCCAAGCCAATGTGCTGAAACAAATGTCTTTTTGATAATTATATGTATGGTAATAATTCAATACGTAAACAGAGTTGCAACTCAAACGCATTTTCTTTTGTCATTTTAAATCAATAGCTAGTGATGGTTTTGTACTTATCACGTGCTTTAAGGTTTTGTTCTTTGGCATGCTATTCAAATCGATGAAGAATAGTGAAAAACAATAGATTAGTGATGAAATCCCGTTGGCTCGTGCTCCTGTTTATATAAGATTGAATCTGACAGAAGTTTGTGTGAGTTCATTAGTGAAACTAAGCCATTAAAATTCAATAAACGCATTGCCTAAAGCTAGCGCAGCACTTGCCTATATAATAGGGGTAAACCTTTGGATCAAAATTTATAATTTTACGGGATTACGAATATTTCACTTATTAAGCTGGAAATGGAGATATACGGACATCATTCATGTACTCGATCAGCTAGACAGATAGTTGAAAAGGTATTGAGTAATCTCGATAATCACAAACTGTACATTTATAAGCTCTAAGGTTAGAAAAGGAGTCATACATACATGTCTTCGTGGGGTGCAGTCTGAATCTAATGATCGAGGGTGACATAGATCACCTAAATAAAAGATACAGCACACATCGACATACAAAACATGTACAAGGACCGTTATGTATTTAATTTCAACATCGAGTGCTAATGTAGTTCCTCAGAGCTTGGTTTCTAAATTTCAAAAAGAAAATATGTTCTCAAAGTTAGTTATGTTAGTTAGTTGTATGTTGAATGGTTTGAATTATATTTCCTTTTTTACAGATTCTTTATCAACCAATTTTCTTCATTTCCTCAAAGCTTTTTGACTCCTTTTTTCCCAAGGTTGGTCTCAACCCATCTAACATCCCGCAACAATCTATCCCTTCAGGCACGTCTACCAGATTTTATTTGATAACTAGACAGAAAAGCCATCTTCGACGCAATGAAAGCAATAGAACACGATATATCAGGGGATCATTACTCTAAAGGTCGAATTCTTCTAGGCCTCTGGATTTTCGCACTTTTAACT